>BQNB010002762.1:0-46875 GCA_026074375.1 Tanacetum coccineum
TGTACGAAGTTATGGAGGAAACCACTACACCTTAGTCATAGTAGACCACTACTCTAGGTATACTTGGACTAGATTCTTTAAGGATAAAACTAAAGCTTTCGATCTATTCAAAATGTTTAGTAAGAAAATTCAAAACCAATTAGGATGTACAATACTGTCAATAAGAACCGACCACGGTAGGGAATTTGATAATGAGATGCAATTTTGAGAGTTTTATAATGCCAATGGTATTACACATAACTTCTCAGCTCCACGCACTCCTTAATCAAATGGCGTGGTTGAAAGGAAAAATAGGACACTTTAAGAAATGAGTAGGACTATGTTGAATGAGAAATCATTACCATAAAAGTTTTGGTGTAACGCAGTAGACACTTCAACATACATTCTCAACTGAATCCTAATTAGATCCATCTTAGGAAAAAACACCCTACGAACTCTTAAGAGGTAAGAAACCTACATTAGATTACTTTAGTGTGTTTAGAAGCAAGTGCTTCATTCTAAACACTAAAGACTACCTTACAAAGTTTGACCCAAAATCATACGAAGGTATCTTTTTAGGTTATTCTCAAAATAGTAAAGCCTACATCATCCTAAACAAACACACTAGGAAAGTAAAAGAATCACTTAACGTGACATTCGATGAAACTCCTCTACCCTCTAAGACATCACCCTTGGTGGATGATGACTTAGATGAAGAAGAAGAAATTAAGGTCACCGAAAAGAAAAACCTAGAAAGTGACATTATAGATGAAACTTTATAGATTGACAAAATAGTCAATATTAAAGAATCTAGGAACCATCCATTAGAAAATGTCATAGGAAACCTTAACCAAAGATGTAACACCCCCAAAAATACAACAATGCAGCGGAATACTACATGGGGTGCTACTTCATAATACACAGCGCTAGATACAACTTAACGAATGATAGTTGGATAGTCGCTATGCAAGAAGAATTAAATCAATTCATTGCTAACGACGTTTGGGGAGTTCCGTTTTTCCCCCCCACCAAACATCGGAATATGACAATTATAGGTAATAAGTGGGTTTTTAGAATATAAGTTAGACGGAAAAAATGGTATTGTTTCTCGATATAAAGCAAGGTTAGTTGCTCAAGGCTATAATCAACAAGAGGGCATCGATTATGATGAAACTTATGCCCCAGTTTGCTAGACTTGAGTCAATTAGGATACTATTAGCTTATGCTTGTGCTTTAGACTTTAAACTATTCCAAATGGATGTAAAAAGTGCATTCCTGAATGGTTTTATCAATGAGGAGGTATACGTGGCACAACCTCCAGGATTCATTGACTTTGAAAAACCGGATCATGTTTATAAACTAAAGAAAGCTTTTTATGGTCTTAAACCAAGCACCCAAGCTTGGTATGATAGATTAAAGCTTTCCTTATTAAACATGAATATAAATGGGAATGGTATATAACACTCTTTTCTACTAGAAGAGGAAGTTCAAACCTCATCCATTGTTACAAATATACGTCGATGACATTTCTTATTCGGTATGACTTGTCAAGACATGTGTGTTTGAATGCCAAAATCATGCATACGAGTTCGAGATGAGATGGATAGGTGAAACTTAAACTTCTTCCTTGGGGACTACAAATAAACAAATGGAGATGGATTTTCTTTTATTCAATCTTATTATTAAAGTATATAATTAACAATTTAGCTTAAAAGAATCTAAACTAATGAAAACCCCCATGTCCTCTGATACCAAACTTACGAAAGACGAAGAGTGTGAGTCGGTAGATAGTACCAAGTATCGAGGCATGATAGTTAGTTTATTATACCTAATGGCAAGTAGTCCCGATATCATGTTTAGTGTCTGCCTTTGTGCCCGCTTCCAAGAGGCTCCCAAAAGCTCTCACCTTGAAGCGGTTAAACGTATCTTCCGATACATTAAAGGCACTACGCACTTAGGATTATAGTATCCTAAGGGGATCGGCATAGAAACAGTAGTATATGCCGACTCTGATCATGCAAGAGATTATGTGGATCGAAAGAGCACTAGCGGTATTTGTACGTTCGTAGGATGTTGTTTAACATCTTGGTTTCTCGAACGAAAACAAATCACTCTTGCTTTTATCACTTCAATAGCTGGATACGTAAGCGCCGGGAAGGGCATGTCAACAAGCACTATGGGATTGAAACAAGATCTTATCGCTACCGACGTTTCGATCGACGTCGTCTCCGATCATGTGGACAATAAAAGGCATGATTTGACCTTAAGCAAAACCCGGTGCAAACATTCTCGAAACCAAAAAATCAAAATTCGTCACAAACTTTTCTTCGTGATAATGTCCAAAAAGGAATTATCTCAGATCTGAAAAAAAAATGTCGTTCGCTCGACTACATCACTGACTCTTACGGATACCCTTAAACATGAATCGTTTAACTATCTACATCTTGGTTTAGGAATGATGGAACACATTCCATAAATCATACTAGTCCACTTCTCTTGCTTCTGTCTCAATTCTAGTCCGTGTTCTATTTTGTGTCGTGACAACTTAAATACTTCATCCAAAGTACCTTAAGCGTTTTTAATTCGCGAAATGCAAATTAAAATGTCACTCCTATTTGTAAAATTTTCGTCAAAAACTGAGTCCAAAACCTCTCACTGAGGGCGGCCCTCATACCCTAGGCGGCCCCCTAATATATCTGGGGTCCGCTCAAGGCGATATGGGACCCGCAATCAGCAGACACTAATCTAAACACTTAATCAAAAAAATTTCTAAACACAAAAACAAAACCCCTTTCATGTCTGCAATGACGAACACGAACACAACACCCCAAAAACTTAAAATCAACCACTAAAACTATAATTGAAGATCAAATTAACACCTATAATCACTCATAACATCTTAAAGATCATTAATTGTAAGTCATTTCATCTATTTTCTTTTAATTTGAGTCTAGGGTTCATGATGAACACTAAAATTTAAAATTAGGGATTTTTCATTTTTCTTTACTATATGAACAATTAAGACTACTAGGATTTATAATGTATTACTAATATGCTCCCGTATACATAGTTTTGCATACATTACGTGAAGTAGTTGAAATTTGATTTCAAACCAAACACCAATTTTATTTTTCAAAATTACTCTTGATTAGGATACACATAATGAAATTGTGGTTATGCATTGTTATACAACATTAAAAACGTTTTCAAACACATGCATAATGATCTCATAAACAAAGGTCGAGATACATAATTCATATGTATTTTTTTTGACTGTTTGGATGAGCAAAATCAAAACTAAGGGCATTTGGATTAAACATCTTAAGATTTTTAATTTTTAGGTCGAGTTAATTGTTACTCCATATTTGTCACATTTAGGCACCCACTAGAAAACAATGTGCATAACAAATTACAAGTAAACGGTAATAAAATGTGATTCTGCTTTTGGTTTTAGGAAATCTTGCCTCATAAGTCATACCGAAGATCTCACAAAAATACAAGAGCCTATATGCCAATAGTATCACATGAATACCGTACACCTATAAAAGAAAAACTAAGAAACCTTGAAAGTTGTTGCATTCATGAGGGTCGGGTGGTTTTTGAGGGGGGTCAACTTTGAGAATCCTAAATTATGTAAGGTCTAGTTTAGCTTTGTCGAGTTTTGAGTGTCTCCTTGGACTCTTTAGTGCCCAAATCTGTCATCGGTTCATTCTTGAGTTTTATAGTCGATATCAAATCAATTATTTCGATGAAGGTGAAATGTTCATTGAATTTGTGATTCAAAACCAATTCTTTTCTTACTCTCATAAAGAATTTGCTCAAATTCTTGACATACCTTGCTGCGCGGGGTGCCTGCGTCTTTACTGACAAATGGTCACTTGACGAGTTGGCATATGGTGTCCATACGGATGGTCCATATCAAACCAACCCTCTTTCTCCTGATGACATCATTTCATCCATTCGAATAGATAGAGAAGGTCAAGGTCCGTCTACTTAGTATTGAGGCAGAAATTGATATTCTTGAATATCAGTTCTAAACTCGTGAAATTGAGCAACCCTGTAGCCTTTGGAAGAGATTATTCAGGTAATGTCTCTTTTTTATAGGGAGGTAATCGGGATCAATGTTCCCCGCGTTTGTCTTTGTGACAATGCTTTATTGTGGTCGTCACTTTAAAAAGTTAAACCTCGCCTACTTCATGGCAAAACGAATGGAGTGGGTCACTAAAGAAAAGCAGTTGATCTTACCCTATCGTATGTTATTGACCCGTTTATTTAAAGTCATCATGAATGAAAATCGTAAATTATACAATAAGTCTTATGTCTTGTACGATCATGTTAGGAATCCTCTTGCCACGCAACAAGAGCGAAAGCCTAGAAAGGATTGTGGCACGAGAAGAGGCCGTCACTCCACTTCTTCTTCTTCGGCCTTTGACCAACCAACCTCCTCTCATCTTAACGATGATGATGATTATGGAAATGGCAAAGGGAGCTCGTGTGCAAGCACTCCTTCCCCCATTCGTTATGTCAATTCGTTAACCAATCAAGTTCCTCAAGTTTTTCAAAACACACCTAACATTCGAAATACTTAGATCCCTTTTAACCGGTCAAACCGGAAATGTACAAACCGTCAAGTTTAGATTCGAGACGAGGAACGTGGTGGATTAAGGTCAATCGGGAAAGGCCTCAGAAATTTGTGGAGAAATATCAAGAACTGAGCAATATGGAGATGTGCTTTATGACACTATTAAATATATTACTTATTACTGCATGATGCTCTAGTACTTAAACCTATATTATTTAGTGGTAACTTAGCATGTATTACGGGAAACATAACTTGCCTTGGATGATCTTTCAATTTTATCATCCTAAACACTTGTTTTCATGGTACTTGATACACTATAATTACCTCTATGATGATATGCATGCTTATCTATTAGTCAATATGCATATATGTGTTCTTTTACTTGAATTATGAATGGTTAGTCTTATGAATTTAATTGTTTAGCTTTAGATGATTCATGATGAAATATAATTGATTGCAAAAAGGGAAAAATAGAAAGAAAAAAAATTCTTTTTACAGGATATGCAGAAAAACTGGAAAATTTCACTGTCTTCGGAGAATAGCCCACATAAAACATGAGGTGGCGCCCCTAATATTCTTCGGACCGCAATGTACTAGTATGGGGACCGTCATTATTAGTTACGAAATTTTACTGTGACTTCCTGATTTTCTGTGCAGAGATGTCTATCTTCTTAGACCCAGCCTAAACTTCCTGCATTTTATCTAAACAACTCATTTGGATTTATTCCTTATTCTCATGCATTTTTTACTTTGATTCATTTGCTTTCAAATTAATTAAGACCATCTTTCTCATTTCCTACCATCTCATTTTTCTTCATAAACAATTCTACCATGAAAAACTCCACAAAAGTTCTTTTTCTAACCCTTCCAAGAAAATCAAACTAACCATAATCCCTTCATAGACAACTATTTGTCAACATCTCTAGTGATGAAGATGTCACCACCACACCTTCTCCTACAACAACTTCTTCATCTCCAACTCTTCCAAATGCACCATCAAAAACCACATCCACCAATCAAACCTCATCAAACCAAGAGAACACATCTTCTTCTTTTCAATCAAAACTTCAAATTTCACCACCATCTTTAAATGAACCAACTTCTCCTCATCCTTTGAACCCTTTGCTTGACAACATTTTGGATTTTCCTCCTAGACCTCTAAACCCTCAACCACTTCAAAGTCATCCTTCTTTGGATATCACACTCTCTTGTCACTACTCATTCCTCTTATATACAATTCGTGACACTTCAATATACTCCACCTTCATCCACCACAACCTCAACCACATATCATGGGTCACCCTCTTTACTACAATTACCATGACTACCATGGGTCAAATTGCATATGTTGCTTTCATAATCAAACTCTTTTCTTAACCTTAAGAGATGAGATGAACATCATGTTTGCTCATCTTGAGTATCTTCTCACTACCGCAATCACCTCACACTTTCCACCTCCACTTTGAAATGTCTTCAAATGTTTTCATAAACGTGTCACCCTAAACCTTTTTGCTCAAAAGTCATTCTTGATGAATCATGAATCAGTTGTAGGACTTATGTGTATTGTCTCATTTATTCTCATGGAAGTATGTATTATAGTGTGTCGTATCGGATTAATTTCTTGTATTAGCCTCCTAGTTTATATTTTATGTTGTATGTAATGTTATTAGTTGCATTTACTATTGTATGAATTTCTTGATTGTTGAATGAAACTTTCTTTTGGGTGACTTAAATATAATGTGTTTCTTAAAAGATATTTGTCTTGCACTTGTATTTCTAACTTTGTTTTGTAGCAAACAATTTTCGTAAGATCGATCCCTTGATGCCACGAACAAGGGGGCATACATCAGGGGGAGTCTTGATATCGTCGATCTCTTTCTTCCTACAAACTACTCGCGATCATCCTTTTTGAATGCGACTAAATAGGGGGAGAGGAAGTAGAGAAAGAGAAGTAGAATGGTACAAAACTCATTATAATGTGTTAAACTATAATTTTATACAAATATGAAAGTTTATATTTTGTCAATCATCAAAAAGGGGGAGATTCTTATTAAATAAGGTGTAAAACGTTATTTATATTTTTTCGGCTTCTAAGCGTTTTGATAATGACAAATGTAAAAAAACGTTTACGATAATTAAACGCTTTACAAATATTAATCGTAAATTCCTTTTCCAAGGATTTGTAATCACTTAATGATATGAACATACAAATCATTAAGCGTGATTTTGTGATCTCAAGAAAATACTTTTTCTTATCATTACTTGTTTTACAAAAGATTTCACAAATTAAATTATACAAAATATTTTATAATTAAAAGAAAAACTTTTATTAAAAAAACTTAAAATTTGAATTTAAATTTTCCCCCAATATAGAAGGTTCCATACCAGTTACACATTTCCCATAAAAAGAACAATAAAAGGGAGCGGGGTCTAACTGGCGGCCCCCTTATAGGCATAGCTGCACCCTTTTATATCTGTGGACCACCAGGTCCGTCTGTCAGTGACGTGGATTTTTTCCCTGCTCTAAAATACTGATGCACTTTTTGCTGAAAATCAGACCTTTTTGCAATGTATTTTCTCACTATTCTTTCTCTCTCTAAAAAAAACTTTCTTTCTCTCAACTTAATATTTGATCCTAACATCGCTTGATCTTGTTTTAAGTGATCTAATTATTCTACTCATCTCTTCCCTCTCACTCAAGTGCAAGTGAAAGAACAATCGTATTCGTCATGATACATTGTTGATTAGTGATCTCTTCTCCTTTCTTTTAGTATCATATCTTATTTGTAATTATATGTGTAGTTGTGTTGTCTTACGGTTTATTGTGTAAATCGATAGTGTTAGATCTAGTGATAGTGTATTATTTGTGAAGTGGTAGATTGGTTCTAGATAAGTTTAGGACTCGACATTTAGTTAGTATTGGAACACCTAATGTAAGCAGTAGTAACGGTTTTCTCCCGCCATGAACAGGTGCTTGTTGGTACACTAGTAAAAATCTCGAGTAGGATACTCGGGAGTGGAGTTACGGGCGAAAGTAGATGCTTTGTAGCCGAACCACTATAAATCTTGGTAATGTATCCCCTGGTTTGATTGATTCATCTATATACTTTATATTGTTGTGATTGTTATTTATAATTAGTTTAGATATTTACTTGGTTGATTCATATTGTTGGTTGGTTAAACATACTACTCGAATCTAGTATATTGAAAGAGTGTTTAAAGGTTATATAATAATTTTAAACATTATAGAAAGTTTTAAAATGAATGAACCTTAATAAACATTCATCCCACCCCCCCCCCTTTGTTCCACAAGTGGGTTTAAAATCATTAGATTGTATGTTATTAGAAGATTTGGGTTGTTAAAAAGTTACGAAAATGTTGTGTGAGTTGTTTTGGGTTTCGGCAAAGAACAAAAAGAAAAGAGGGATGCGTATGTTGGTTGAATCTTGGATCTTGTTTTCCCGCCTATTTGTAAGTATTTTTGAGTTACTTTTAAATGTATTTTCGATTGGTCTTACGTTTTGTTGTTGCATGTTATAGATCCACACATGCATAAGTTAGATTTAGCGATTAGTGAAGTTTTGATGATTGAGGTTGGTTTAGATGACGGAGATAGGTTAGCTAGGAGTATTTTTGATGTCGTTGCGATGAGAAAATGGCGATTTAATGGGTATGTAATTAGACATTTTCGAGCAGAAAGTTGGGCCCAGATTTCGAGGGTCGAGAAAATATGAAAACTGATTTTTGATTCAGAAATAAGATAAAGTTCGTCCTAATGAACGTTTCAGTTAGTGGATCGTTCCGTAACTCTTAAAAACGAAGATTCTACGGCCAAATGAAGTTTAGAAAAACTTATATTAAAGTTTCAGCTTTTTATAAAAATTAAATCTGTGCAGAAAATAAAAGCCCGGTTTCGAGCACTTTCAAAGTCCGTTTTGGCTATCCGGTGAAACACGAAAGTTGTCCGGAACGACGTTTCACTTTTACGGTGTAAATTTTAGAGTCGTTCTAACGATTTAAAATGAATAAATTGGACCAAACCAAAGATTTGAAAATAAAAGTATTTTCTATTAGTGTGCAGAAAATTAAAGGGGCAAAACGGTCATTTTCTAGTCCGTTTCGGCCTTCCGCCAAAACTAGAAAGTTGTTCGGAATATTATTTTATGTGTCTGGTAGAAAATGCTAAGGTTGAAAATAATTTGTGTCGAGTCAAGACTAAAGTCATACGTATAGGAAAGTTTTAATACAAAAAGTCAAAGTAAAAGTCAAACGAGGATTTAAAGGTGTCGTTTAGATGTCGTAAGCGTTGTTCGGATTTATAAAAATAATAACAAATATTATTTCAAGGTCATTATTTTTGGGACCATCGGTCATTTCTAAAAACGGCAAGTCTAAAAATAAAAACTTTTCGTATATATGTGGAATCCAACGTCGGAGATGTGATTAAGTAGTTAGGCCTTGGTGTGTTGGAGATTGGTGAAAGAGGAAAATATTTTTGGTATTAATATACTCGAATAACGGACCTTTTCTAAAAATTAGTACTTTCAAAATTGTAACTTTTTCTAAAAATTTGAAAATTTCCATAATATAGTAAGTTTACAAGAAATGTGGCGTAACTAATTACGAATAAAATTTTATTGAGGCGTTTTAATTAATAAGAATTAAGACGCAAGTGTGGATCCCATAGCATATTTCTTTATGACTGATATATGTAAATATACATATACTTTGCGGCTTATGTACCGGTCGATCGTATTCTATTATTTCTCTAATCGCGCGACGTAACTTTAGGTCACGGTCGAGTTCGTTGGTTGTGACGTTTCGTGATTGATTGGTTATTGATCGTGGTCTTCGATCAAGGTGAGTTCATAGCCTCGCATTTAAATCTTTTAAATGTTTATAAACCGCGAGGGAGATACATGCTTGTTTTGAAAATCGAACGCAAGTTGTTTTGATATGTGAACATGGTTTCGTTGCTATGAGTGTATGTGTGGTGGCCTTTTCGTCATGGATCGTTAATTACCTATGATAGATAAACGCTAATGCAATGGGAATAGATCTATTTTGGCCTAACGACCCTGTCTGGGTGACATATTGTATTTAGCATCGGGAGTGTGTAACACTATCACTCCGGGATGGGCACCTGGTTAAGGTTCGGTTTATGGTTCTAGAGCAACGTATTGATTGTGAACTACTTGTTTTGCTATGCTTGTGTTCAAAATGGTTTATTATAAACTCTATGGATTCACTCAATATTATTGTGATGGTTTTTTAGCATGTTATCTTAGAGGTACTTGATTGTGTTGCTTGGATGGGAACGTTGCGGTGTATACGCGAAGGACTCACCAGACTTGGTGAATCATTCACATTCGATAAAGATTTAAAATTGTTTTCTAATCGAGTCGTGTTTGACTCTTATGGATTTTATAAACCCCAAAGCCTGGGGACCTGTGCAACTCTAATATTTTAATCGAATGTGATACTATATTTTAAAACGTATCTTTTGAGGTCGTTCAGTGTGGCTTGTGTGTATGGACTGTGAAGTAGCACCCCAATGTGAAATCAGTTGCGTTGATTGTAATTTTGGGTGTGTTACAAATATTACTTATTAGGCAAATATAAGAATTCTATTTTGTCCTACTAAGAAGGACTATGGAGTATCATATTGCACATAGAAATTCAATTTGACCCTAACGGTTGACATTGCTTCTAGGTGTGGAAGGTTGGGTTGGTGTATAATCCGTAAAAAATAGTTGTGTTTAGCCTGCATTGAGCACACTAGTGGGGGGGGTGGGATTGTCTCATATTCTTCTCTTAAGTTAATTTTATAGCTCTTCCTAAATATGCCTAATGATAGTCTATATTGATAGACTTTGTATCTCTTTAGGAGTGCACACTAAGAACGTACAAATTAGGCTTCTCCTTAGTCAATCTAAACTCAATGCACCTCACATATATGCTTTAAAGTTTCAAGATGATTACTTGCTCCCATGCAATGCAATTATATGTCTTCATGGTTATCTTGATGCTCAACGTTTAATTGCTTAGCTATTATATGCATGTCTATTATAAAGGCATTTTGTCTTTTTATATCAATTTAGACTAAATATTTCTTAGTTTATCTAAATGATGGCATCCTCTAAATGCTAATGAAACATGTTTTACATGATGATTACATTTAAAGTTATCATGTTTTGTATGCGTCATTTTATATGACTTACGTGTTTAATTGTACACCTACACTATGTTAGCTTAGTGTATGAAATTAACGTTTAAATGTCATATAGTCTTACATATTAATCTCGTCGAATATTATGTCTGATTGCCTATGCTTGATAAACTTGCATTGCATGCTATACACTATATGTCTTAGCATCTAGGTATATATTGTCTCACAACTAGAATATTTTTTTCGTGTCGTCTGTCACAATCTAAAAAGTCAAACGAGTGTAAATGGTCTTAGATCTCCTCAAAGTTTTCACTCACACATTCCCTCAACATCATCTCGATTTTTTCCAAATGATCCTTTCTTTTTCAAGGGCAAGGTTAGTACCTAATCTAAATCACTCCTCCAAGTAGGTTTAATCAACTTACAATATTTTGTCCAAAATTCAAGTAATTTTAACTTTGCGAATCGTAAATGTTAAAGGTCAGTCATATCCGAAAATTCATATTCAAGCCTTTTAACAACATATGTTAAAACGCTCTTCCAAAAGCTAAAAGCTTACATCAACCTTCGTGTGACAAAGGCCTTACAAGTTTCTACATAAGTGATTCGTAGCTTCTTTAATATACACACCTTGAGACTAAGTACATTCACTTTCGTTAGTCCATTCCGTCCCTATAGAAATGTCACGATGGTTTATCGTCATGCTCACCTCATACACAATGAGGATCGAACATTATCCATCGATCTTAGGATAGAAATTCATCAAAATTTATCGTCATTTTCTTCGCGACAATGTCCAAAAGGAAATATCTTCATCGGAAAAGTTCCGTCGAAAGACAACATCGCCGACATCCTCACCGAACCGCTCAAACGTGAACCATTTAATTATTTAAGTCTAGGTCTAGGAATGATGAAACAAATCTCATAAACGTGCCATTCTCATTTTAATAGTCTTGTTACTATTAAATACATTCCGATAAATCTTGACAACTTAATCATTTCTTCCGAAATGTTTAAGCATTTTTAATTCGCGAAATGCAAATTAAAACATCACTCATTGTTCATGTCTAATTCGTTTCACAAAAACCTTAACCACGCCTCTATTATTATATAGATGGTTAATATCTTTCGTCCACATTTCTGCTATTACCTTTAAGACAATCTCGTACCTCGTCGTGTGATTGTTCTATGAACATTCGCAATACTCGAAAAGAGCTACATAACTTCGTGGAAGAAGTTCATTGTATGCTAACCGTCATCCGTCATGATATTGTCAAGCTCATCGCTTCCATCTTTATTTTTCTTCATTTATTCTTTTTATTCTACAATTAATGTTCGGATGAGCACGAATTAAAAGAGAAGGGAAAACACACCTGTTCAAATATATCCTTTAACCAAATACTCTCAAGAACTCACATATGTGATTCTTATTCACTAGAAAACAACAATGTAAAACCAAGTCATCCTTACCACTACCAATCTTGAGTCATCCACCTAGTCATCTTCACACGAAGATTCACCATGTAACCATTCCCCACAAGTGAATTTCATAATGAAATGCGTCTCATCCTCATATCCCGACAATCCTAAGCATGTGTGTCTGTGTTGTCAAAAGTCAAGTGAATTTCGTAATGTTGCGTCTCACACTTATAAGCATTTGTGCCTATGTTGTCAAAAGTCAAGTGAATTTCGTAATGAAATGCGTCTCACACTCATAAGCATTTGTGCCTATGTTGTTAAAAGTCAAGTGAATTTCGTAATGAAATGCGTCTTATCATCCAATTATTTCCACTTTCTAGCAAGTGAAGAACACACATAAGATATTTAATCTTCAAATGTTGTTGAGTCATAACAATGTCATGTCTTTCATTTTTCTTTCATCATGAAAGAACTACTACCTCGTTTTACATTTTCACCTTTGTTCGTCAACATTAACAACCAACAAACTTATAGTAAACACCTTCCCTTTTTATTCACTCTCATCCTTCTTCGTTTATGTTTCCTTAACAAATCATCTTTATCATCAACATTTAGTTCAGCCTAAAGTCTTATGATAATGTTTATCCTTAAACACCCCAAACATGAAAAGCATACATAATGCTTAAGAAAGAAACCTTGAGGATTTAGGAATCTCTCAATACAACCCTTAGTCTATTCAAATCCACATCATCATCTTGGTTAGATGTCGATAAGGAACGTGTCGATCAAAATACGTTAATACTCCTTATCTAATTGACACCTTGGAAGAAGTCATTCTCATAATAATAGCGTGTCAATCAATAAACAAATTCTGTTCTCGTTTATTAAAGTTGGTATTATATCGAATTTTGTTGGTCAAGTCTTAGTCCTTAAGCACGTGTCGGTCGAACCTTATCATTGGTTCCTAAACATTCTCATGTCTTAAGTATACGTCATGATTCTTTTTATCTTGGATTTAGGTTGTATGTGTCTAGGTTTTAAATTTTTGTTTAAATAGTTTAGAGTGCATATATCTAAGACATGCATGTCTTGTTCACCGTTAGTGTATTGCTATATATATATATAGCTATCATCGTTATTATATATATGTGCACTTTTCTACTAATTTTTTTTGTAGCACACTTTCGTAGCTTGACTCCTTGGTGCCCCAAACAAGGGGGAGCATACACCGAGGGGGAGTTGCAACCGTTATGACATCTACACATTTCTTGATATGTGTATTTTACCCCTATAATATTGCTCTTATATATATCTTGTTGCACGAAACTAACCCTTGATGTAGGTTAAGAATTTGCAACAAATTTGATCCATGGATCCGCTAGAATCAATATACAATGGAATGCAAGTGTCATAGGAGTGCAATGAGCTAAGGGGTGCTCGAGTGTCAATGTAGATATCTTGGGATGATTAAACGGGGTTGATAGGAGCAAGACTTCACTGGGGATGATGCAAGCTCGCCTCTTTGGTTCAAGGTTTGAAGTGTAGTATAAGTCTCGCCTAAGAGTCCACCTTTTTGCTTTGACAAAAAGGGGAGAAGAAGTGTAAACAAGTAACTTATACATTTTACTATGAGTTATAGTTTACATATTTTGTCATCATCAAAAAGGAGGAGATTGTTGGTAGAAATATTACGATATTTAATCTATACATTCTCTTCATGTTTTGGTGGTGACAAACATGTAACTTAT
The DNA here is from genome assembly GCA_026074375.1 of Tanacetum coccineum. Classification (NCBI taxonomy): domain Eukaryota; kingdom Viridiplantae; phylum Streptophyta; class Magnoliopsida; order Asterales; family Asteraceae; genus Tanacetum; species Tanacetum coccineum. Next base: position 13,898 of record BQNB010002762.1, read on the forward strand.
AACACATAACGTAAAGTGCTTAAGTTACTTGTGATCACAAATCATCAATGCATTCATACGACAACATCTCTCGACGTCTCAAGTCTGCTTCAACGAAGTTTGCACCCGACGTAAATCACTTAAGGTATGAATAAATAAATGCTTAATTTATTTTATGATCAAAGGAATTTTTATTTTTCTCAAACCTTACATATTGTAACAAACATTTTTTAAAACTTATACAAAACATTTTTGTATTTAAAAGAAATGTTTTAATCAAAATAAATATTTTGAATTCAAATTTTCTACCTAAAAACGGCTAGAAATGTTCCAGAAAACACCTCTCCTGGAAAAGACAAAAAAAGGAGCGTCCAGGCTTGGGCGGCCCCCTTAATTATAAGGGCGGCCCCCTTAGTGATAAGGAGGCCGGCCAGACAAAAACGCTCCCCAGGTTGCCTATAAATACTGGACTACTCCCCACTGATTTTCTCACCTTTTGCACACATTCTTTTCTGTCTAAAATCAGTTTATACATAACCTACAATCCTTTGATAATTTAATCTTAAGCATTTGTTTCCAAGTGATTCAAGCTTATTCCTCTAACTGCAAGAGAAGAACTCTCGTTATCATCAAGATACGAAGTTATGTAGTTTAGTTAGTGCACTCGTGACATGTCTTACATTCACAATATATAGATCGAGTCCATGTATTCCAAACTTGTTTAATAGTTAGATCGTGGTGATCATAGTGTGTATAGTTGTTAGATCGTGGTGATCATAGAAAGTATAGTTAGATGGTGGTGATAATAAAAAGTATAGTTAGATCGTGGTGATCATATAAAGAAGAGTTAGATTGTTGTGATCGTGTTAGTGTCTAGGTGTAGTGAAGTGAAGTTGTGTCGTGAAGTGAAGTTGTGTGGTGAAGTGAAGTTATGCGGTGAAGTGAAGTTGTGTCGTGAAGTGAAGTTGTGCGGTGAAGTGAAGTTGTGCAATAAAGTCAAGTGAAGTTGTGTCGTGAAGTGAAGTTGTGCGGTGAAGTGAAGTTGTGCAGTAAAGTGAAGTGAAGTTGTGCGGTTAGTATTTTAGTCCTCAAAATACATAAGTTGTGATAGATTGGTTCTAGCTATGATTAGAACTCGACATTTGGCTTAGTGTCGGAAATCGGTGCAAGCTTAGTTGTGTATAGTTTTTCTCCGCCTAAAGGGAGCTTGTTGACTAGTGAAGTAACTCTCGAGCTAGGTACTCGGGGAGTGAAGTAGGTCGAAGAGGTGCTTCGTGACTGAACCATTATAAATCATCGCGTCCGGTTTGCACTTTCTTTTACTTTTCGCTTTACATATTTGTTTACCTTATCGCCTTACATTTATATTTTCATTAGATCTATATGTGTGTTGATTGTTGCTTATATTGTTTGGATGATGATTGTGTCATGGATAGAAGTTAACATTATGATTGTGTTTATATTGCTATGACATGTTCTAGTGGATATAGATGTATTATTCACACTCATCATATTGCATCTAACTTGGTGGATAATTTGATACTAAATATTTTAAGTTTTTAAATGGAAACGTATTCACCCCCCTCTACGATTTCCACACGCTCTAAAGATTTGGAGGCACTACTTGTATGGCACGAAGTGTACCGTGTTCACTGATCACAAAAGCTTGCAACACATACTTGATCAAAAGGAGTTGAACATGAGACAACGTAGATGGTTGGAGTTACTTAGTGATTACGATTGTGAGATTCGTTGTCACCCAAGAAAGGTGAACGTGGTGGCAGATGCTCTAAGCCAAAAAGAACGGATTAAGCCACTACGAGTTCGAGCCTTAGTTATGGCAATCGGATTAAACCTTCCAACTCAGATTTTGAATGCTCAAGCTGAGGCAATTAAAGAAGAGAATGTCAAAGAAGAAAACCTTCGTGGCATGAAAAATAAATTTAAAACTCGTCCCTATGGAACCCTCTGTGTTGAGAAACGAACCACGTTTTGGAGGATTAAGGGATTTGATTATGCATGAATCACATAAGTCTAAGTATTCTATTCATCTTGGATCTGACAAGATGTACCATCATTTGTAGAAGTTGTATTGGTGGCCCAACATGAAAGCCTAAATCGCCACCTATGTTAGCAAGTGTTTAACAAGTTCGAAGGTCAAAGCTGAATACCAAAATCCGTCTGGTTTATTGGTACAACCTGAAATACCCCAATGGAAGTGAGAGAAAATAACCATGGATTTCTTTACAAAGCTACCCAAGACATCAAGTGGTTACGGTATGATTTGGGTAATAGTTGATCGTCTTACAAAGTCCGCACACTTTTTACCAATGAAGGAAACGGATACAATAGAGAGACTAACGAGACTCTACTTGAAAGAAGTGGTCTCAAGGCATGTAGTGCCCGTATTAATCATCTCAGACAGAGACAACAGATTTACATCCCGTTTCTGGCAGTCGCTCCAGAAAGCGTTGGGTACTCGTTTGGATATGATCAATGCATATCTCCCACAAACGGACGGACAAAGTGAAAGAACCATCCAAACGCTAGAAGATATGTTACGAGCTTGCGTGATAGATTTCAGTAATGGTTGGGATATGCACTTACCACTAGTAGAGTTTTCTTACAACAACAACTCACCAACATTAAGGCTGACCCATTCGAGGCACTTTACGGTCGAAAGTGTCGTTCCCCTGTCTGCTGGAGTGATGTTGGAGATAGCCAACTCACTGGTCCAGAGATTATACATGAAACCACATAGAAGATTGTCCAGATACGTAACATAATACAAGCTGCTCGTGATCGCCAGAAGAGTTACGTCGATGTAAGGTGTAAACCTTTAGAATCTTAAATCGAAGACAAAGTTATGTTAAAGGTTTCACCTTGGAAAGGGGTGATACGTTTTGGCAAACGGGGAAAGTTGAACCCGAGGTATATTGGACCTTTCAAGGTTCTAGACAAAGTTGGACCCGTTGCTTACAAACTCGAACTTCCTCAACAATTAAGCAAGGTTCACAACACGTTTCATGTGTCAAATTTGAAGAAGTGTCTATTCGATGAATCACTCGTTATTCCTTTGGAAGAGATCCAAATTGATGACAAACTTCGTTTCGTTGAAGAACCAGTAGAAATCATGGATCAGGAGGTCAAGAAATTGAAGCAGAGTCGCATCCCGAACATTAAAGTACGATGGAATTCCAGGAGAGGTCATGAATTCACCTAGGAACGAGAAGATTAGTTTCGAAGCATATACCCTCACCTTTTCCTAGACACCTCCTAACCGGATGACAACAACTGAGTTTCAGGACAAAACTCTTTTAACGGAGAAAGACTGTGACAACTAAAAATTTTACATGTTAATAATTTATCTAGTAACTCGAAATATTTTATTTTGAACGTCAAATTTACTAGAAGCTGTCATAAAATATAAAACGTGAACGACTAGCTCATTTTAGGCCATTTTTCGAGCTAGTTATGATTAGAGTCGGATTTTGGGGTAAACTAAGAAGTTGTAGAGGGGATACACACCTTTCCACAGCCTTTAGACTCACTAAAAACAGAGTTAAAATGAGTAAGTTATGACCTTTCAAAACTCTGACCACATAACTTTTTCATGCTGAGTAGAAACTGAATAAACCAAGTATGAGAAAAGGTGCAAATCTTTTTGAGTAGCCAACTTGGGCACTGTTTTCGAGGCTGTTAGGGTCCGAGCTGGGGAAAATACCAAAATAACTTTTTAAAGTACTCACAACCTAGTTTTCAAAAAGTCCAGACTCGCGTCTGTACGGTTTGTAACAAAGGAGATACAAACTGTTAAAATAGGTGACTTTCTGCTTTTGGAAACTTTTGAAAACGTGAAACTAATTATTTTACTTTTCCGTAATCCACGATTTCACTTATAAAACTTAAACGCTACGTGCACAGGTGATATAAGGTTTATATTTATACGCACACGTATCATTTTACTTTATTTTTCACTATTCTAAAGCACATCATTAATTAATTAGGTTGCGGTTAGATTTTCGTGCCTCGTTTTCCGTACATTGTTTTCCGTGCCTATCATTTTATTTCCGATATTACTTTATTGCTTGAGGTGAGTTTCATAGCCCCACTTTTACTCATTTGTAAATATTTTTACAACACTCGGGGTGAGATGCATTGCTTACTTTTTATAACGGACACAAGTACTTTAAACTGTAACAAATTTATGCCTAAGTACCATCAACCCACTATGCCCGTTATCATGAACTGTTAGTTTACTTTGTGTAAAGCGCGTATGTTGTAAATAGATCTATTGGGATTAACAATCCCCGTTTGGGTAAGTAGTACTTACTTGACCAAGTTTATTGGTCTAACGAACGTATACCATGCCAGATTATGGGGTGGTCTCGGGTTAGACACCTACAGGGGCAACAAACTTATATTAATATTATGTTAATATGAGACACTTGTTACAGTTTCAGTGTCATGAGCTTAGTGAAATCGTAATACATTTTTAATATGACATTGTATCTGTTATAATGGTCATACACTTGAAAATCTTGTGGTCCGCACTTATTGTTTATTAATTATTTTAACCTATGAACTCACCAACTTTATGTTGACATTTTAAGCATGTATTTCTCACGTCAGTAACTGCATGTTACTCAGATAGCATTTTGGAGCATCATACTTGAGTCACATTTTGAGGTCTTATCTCACGGAAAATTTATTGCATTACTATTAAACATTTGGTTATGTACTAAAATCTTTACGCTTTTATGTCGTGAAATCTTGAAAGTTGGCGTTTTGTTAAACTTTGAAGTGAAATCAAACTTATTTTAAACGAGTCATATAGAGGTCGTTCTTTATATATCTTGTGCTTATGTATTATGAAGTCACGCCCCCGGTTACGTTTTCGCTACGATATTTTGGGGGTGTGATAGTGTAAGTTGAAATCTCATAAAGTATTTACATTAAATTTAAGAATGGAGTTTTCAAATTCTTCGACCATTGCTCTAATCGTGTTCTACTTACTCAAATTCTAAGAAAACGTATTAAGGCATAAACCCGAGTCATTTTTACACCTTTTTAGTCCATAGTTATTCACATATTTTGTCGGATTCTTCGAGCTATGACAACGGGTGAAATGAAGATGAAAGGATAACGAGAGAAGATTATATGGATGGTACGTGACTCGGAACTAACAATATTGACCTCGATAAAGTTAGTATAACTGAAGACGAGGGGCGAAAAGGTCAGGTTTCTAGAGTTTGGGGTAAACTTGAAGCGAATATCATAATCACTATGGCTAAGTAAGGTATAGCTCTAGTAACTCTCTTGATCCAGTAGAGTATCAACTGTAATAAGCAAGAACCGAGACTCGAACCCTTCACCTTTTATCCACAAAATCCTTTTAACGAGGTTCGTCACCCGCGCGCTGCTGCGGAGCGCGCGAGACTTTTTTTGCAACGGATCGATAACACCAAGTATTATTTGTCAGTCGTTGGGACTCACCGTGCAACGAACCGACAGACTCAAAGACTATTTCCGTAAATATTTTCAAATATGTATTAAACTTCAACATTTTTTTATAAAATCATACGCATGTTGGAAGCGTTGCAATATTAGGGTCGTTTTGTTCGCAGTTCGACGATCTTTTGAGTGACATTTTTTTCTCGAATAAATCGATAGAAATGCGCTCCAGGTTTGATAAATAACGTTTGTTATATAAAAAAGTCGTTGCTAGGTTAAAGTTCAAGGTCGGGTTTGTAACGTCTAACATACTTCAGGGTGCGCTTTGTAATTTTTTTTTAAAAAATATATATATTAAACTTCAACATATTTTTAAAATTCAGTAAGAATGTTCTAGAAGCTATTGTAATATTCGGCGTTGTTCCCTGTCTCGCAATTCGATAATCTTTTCAGTGACATTTATTTTTCTAATGAATCGATAGATATGCGATCCATAATATTTGTTGAATAAGTTTTTGTTAATAAAAAAGTCGTAAATATGTTAAAGTTCAGATGCGTTTTGAAAATCGTTTTTTTTAATATATATATTAAACTTCAACAATTTTTATAAAATCGTTCGCATGTTAGAAGCATTGCAATATTCGGCTCGTTTAAATTGTTTCACAATTCGACAATCTTTTTCAATGACATTTTTTTTTTCTTCCGATTGAAATCGTATAACTATGCCGCTCATATTTGATAAATAAAAGTTTGTTATATAAAAATCGTAATAGTTATAAATTCAAGGTGCGCGTAAATATTTAATTTTTTTTTTACCGCAATAGTCGTTGCACATGAGGAATATTTTATTCTAAAAAAACTTTTTCGTGCGGCTGCTTTTTTATATAATTATATTTAATAATAAACTGATTATGGATTTTTTTTTTTCGAAAAATAGGCACCTTATTATTATTTGTTTGTCTTTTATTTTAGTACTTTAGATAATCTTAACGATTTTACGTCACCTAGACTGAATAGAAACGATTCGATACAACTATAAATAACATGTAAATGCAACGTGGAAACACAAAAAAACATACGTGTCGGTTTTTATAATGCCCATGGCACGTATGATAATGTACATAACTTTTGAAAGGAAACAAGCTAGGCTGCTAGGATACTATGTAAAACTTGAATAAAAAAAACAAGAAAGTTAATCTGGATATATTAAGCAAGAAATTAAGTAAGAAACAATAATGAAGGTAATGGTAGCGATTGATGAAAGTGAAGTTTGTATGCTCTTCAATGGACAATAGAAAATATATTCCTCCACCATGGTACCACCGTAACTCCGCCGAATGAGAAGGATGAGCCACCCATGATGACGGTGGTTCATGTCCAACCACCTTTCCAACAGCCCTACACCGCCATTCCTGTTGGTCCAGGTTTGAGCTCATTTCTACGTGTCATCAAATAATGTTAATTTGTCGATCAATGGTTATTTTGGTTATGTTGACCAGTTAAGAGTGTGACTATGAGTGAATAAAAATTATTCTACTGTTATGAACTTTTAGTCGGATATTTGTTTTAGCCTTCATGGATGATCCTTATCAAGTTACTTGTGTCAGCAATGATTAAATTGTTATATCGCACTGGCTTACTCGCGTTTTGCATCGGCGGGTACCTTCAAAGTAAAATTCAGACACTAACAAAAAAAACAATGACGAACTAATAGACAAATAGAAAAAACATCTCAATCCGACCAAGGTTCAGACTCCTTTCCGTTTTGTTTTTGTACGGCTTTTATTAGCTAGCCGTGTCGATGACGACTCCGGTTTTCGGTTGAACCCGTTGGTGTGGTCCAGTTTTCAAAATCATATGTATCATCAACTTACTAGCATATAAATTGTATAAAGCTTTGTGTGTTTTATTAGTTTGTACAATATGTATAATAACATGTATTTTTTATTTTAAAGGTGTTTTAATTATAACATTAATTAGTTTATACTTGTACCATAAGCATTATAACATGTATTATTGAAAATTAAGTTTCGAGTGGAGTAAATATTTGTACCATAAGCTTTATAAGTTGCATTACCTAAAATATAGTTGTCCTACATCAACTCTAACTAGAAAAACTCCGGGATAAATTCCTAAATATTCCTAAGCGATTAAAAGATAATCTATAAATATAGAGATAAATTCTAAACTAAATCTATATATGCTGAAACATTATTCTAGTGTATTTTGGTTCTCCATCAGTATTAGTGGAGTAGAGAGGGTGCTTCCTCTATTATATTAGTATAGAATATGAGTTTAATATATGGAAAATTAGCAATAAATAGGCATCATATTTACTTTGATTTCCATTGTGACAGTTCTATTCGCGACACCCGCGGTAATGGATTCCGTAAAAAAGGCACAAGAACAAAGTGCCTCTGAAGTCCTATCTCGTGTCTCAAAACTATGCCAACAATACATGGTGAGAACACCTATACAATTTTTAGTAGTAAATTTAAGTTGTACTAATTAAGCTTGTTGTATAACATTGTTATAAATAGATTAAAGCTGAGACAATGGTGATTAGAGGAAACCCCAAAGAGATGATAGTTGAAGCTGTTGATCAAATGAATGTTGATCTTCTCGTTGTTGGAAGTAGAGGCCTTGGACAAATCAAGAGGTAATAATTAAGAAAATACGAAAAACTCGAAATAGAATGCTTTGCAACGTGTTGATGGAATTTGGTTTTGTTTTGCAGGGCGCTTTTGGGGAGTGTTAGTGATTATTGTGTGCATCACGCTAAAAGATATTCCTTAATGTTTAAATGATTTAGTTGTCTAATGTTTATCTTCCTTTGTAAGTCTTGGACTCCTTATGTTATAAAAGGAGGTTCCAGGCGTGTAGTTTTGTGTACACAGAAAAACGTATGTGTGTGTATCCCAAGGGAATATGTAGACGTCTTGTGTTTGGTGTAGCCTCAAGGTCAAGGTAACTTGATCCTGTTACAGTTCATTGATGTAACCGTATTATTCTGATCAAATAATATTGGGGCTTGGAGTGTTAATAATGAAAAACCTTGTTATGATAACTTTGATTTGTTCTTATTCTGCTGCATGTTATTATCTTTATTATCATGATCCTAAATGAGGTCTAAACAACCTCGAGCTATAAATGATCCAAGAACTATCACGTGTTTCACATGTTTTAGTTCTATCAGGTGGTATTAGAGCCTCGTGGCTCTTGATCTAGGACTCTATAAGGTTTTTCAATCAAAATTTAAAGAAGAAAAGAAGTATCGAGCTTCTGTTTCTTTTTTGGTAAATTGTTCAAATTTGGTGAAACAAGGTTTACTTCAAACCCTAATTCGGTAAAACAATTTGTTTGGTTTTCGTTACATGAAATTTAAGGTCTTATTGTTAAAGTTTTTCTCGGTCCTTGGTGTGTTATTAATATATCATATCTATGGATCTGTATGTTCTTGGTTCGTGATTGGATTTGGGTTCACTATAATCATGATTAAAGACACAAGGTTTCTATGTTCGACTCTTTAATAGAAAAAGAAGCAGCACGTTGTCGACATCAAGGTTTGATTAAAACAAGTCTATTTACTACTTCATTCTTCGACTAACATCATAAAGAAGCAGCAGGAATTGACAAAGCTTTGAAGATTCAAAGGTTCAAATTGTATATGGAAACTTAAGAAAACCCTAATTCTTCTACGGTTTTGAAGGTTGCTGATCCCAGTATTTATGGAATTGGTTAATTCATTTGTAAGTTCTGCTAGGGTTTTGAATACTTGGTTGGAGTTAAACCCTAAAGATTCATGGTCGTTTTCAAGAGTATGTCAACATGGATTACATGGAAAGCTCAAGGTCTTTGGTATTACCTTAATGCTGTTTCGAACTTATGTTTAAGTGTTAATGTTGCTCGTTTTGTATTAATACTGCTATTGATAAAAAAAGTGTTAATGCTGCCAGTTTCGAAGAGCAGTACTAAGTCCCAAGTTTATTGTTAATACTATCAATTATCTACTTAATGCTGCCAAGGTTCTCGTAACAACTTTATTTTACTTCTAATCATGGATGACTGGTATTGAATCTGGTGTTTGAGATATGGAAGTTATTAAAGCAGTAGGGGAAGTTTAAACACGTCCTAATTTTAAGGTTAGCAGTTCCTACTTATCAGGTTTGAATACAAGATTAATGTTGCTCGTATATTATTAATGTTGTTTGGATTCGAGTTAATACTGCCAAGTACATTAGTACTGCTTGTTTTGTGTTAGTACTGCTAATAGCAGTTACTACTGCTTAGTTAACAAGATTAGTGTTGTGCTCGTTATGGTAATTATGCTTGATTATGATTTAAATTTTGAGTAATGGTACTACCTGCTTCAAGTTTATTTGTATTGGTATGAGTATAAACTGTTTAATGTTAGTGTTGCTCGAAGATATTTACAATGCTAGGCATGACAGATATCAGGACAAGGCAGTGTGGGATATCTGGATAGAAAAGAATGACACCGAATTTGTTTTAAATGTTCTTTAACACTTTTTTTTTAATGCTTTAGTTTTGGATTTCTTGGATTAATGTTATGAAGAGATTGTTTTATTGCTATTGGATGTTGAAGTGGAATTGTTTGGGTTTGTGTTTTTATTATACCTTTTAGCAGGAGGTAACTTGTTTGTGCTTACAATGTTGTGACGAAGACTTGTCAAATCTAGCAAAGGTGTATGATTTACAAACTTATGGTGCTCAATGCGCACATTTGCTATCACTTTGGTTATGTGTCTCTATAACAACCCACAATTTTCATCAATGTAAATATCCATCTATTAAGTTAGATGCAATGTACTATCTATCTATTATATATGAACTACCTTTTTCATGGAATTTTTTTGCATAACTAAAGTTAACGAGCTCACGCAACCTACCTATGTCAATCCTATCTACATATATGTCAAGCAAACATCATAACATATCAAGACAATATCTTAATATCATTTTTACAAATTACATTACTCATATAATGTGCCATTTGCAACGTTATATCAAGACGGGCTCTTTTAAAACCGTTATCGTATACCTTAAACATAATGTCATGAAAAGTTATATTCTAATGTTGAATGCACAAGCTACTAAAGCATATGTACAAGTAATATAACATCCCATTTGAAATATAAACTCCCTCCAAGTCAAGGTACAAGTCCTTAAAAGCACAATGTACAAGTCATTAAGCACGATATTCAAAATAGCATTTTATCTCCGTTTTCCTAAGAAATCTTGTACAAACCATCAAGTACATTTACGAGCAAGTCATACACTTCATTTACAATCCATATTCATTCTCATTTCATGAACTTACAAGAAATCAAATCTAGAAACCCTGACCCGAGCTAGTTTATAAACCATGATCCGTTTCTTGATTTTTATCCCTTTTAAACCCAAATCATTACTCAAATAAGTTGTAAATACTTAATTTAAAACATTCCAATTCATATTTCATCACATTAACACCATTGTACACAAATTAAACCCTAAAACCCTAATACGAAACCTAAATCCAACCGCGACCCATTTTTTTCATTTTTAACCATTTTGATCACAAACCACTAATCAAATTATGTTATAACCTCTTAAATACAAACCTTATAATTCTTAATCCACCCTTATATCTCCAATGTACACGAAAAATAAGCAAGAAAACCCTAATTCATGTCTATTGAACCCGCGACCCATTTCTAGACATTTTGACCCATTTTATCAAGTAACTAAACACACAAGCACCACACCACCTCACCCTTATCATACAATAGCAGCTTATGCACCTACTTGTCCCTACCCTTGGTCTCCAAGTCGTGATACATGGCCACAAAACAGCCCACACCTTGCCTTGTCACCTACTTATGCAAAAAACGCCACCACCACCTTCATATCTAGCCTAGTCATCTTTCTTGCTCACCAAGTCCCTCACACCACTCTCACATCACTAGCTAATGTCCTAGACTCCTTACTCAGATCTACAAAAATAATAATAAATAAAAATCACCTATTGGTCTCCACGTTGGAGAGCACACTATATAAAAGTATTGCTTACATGTACGGTTTCTTACATTCAAATCAAAACACACATATAACACTCTCAAAAACTCTATCTTTTCACCAACACTAGCTAGTAGTTAGTATATATAATAGATCCTAATGGTAAGTTTTAGAAGCGTAGAGATCATGTTGGAAGAAGCCATGAAGCCTTGGACATCATTACCAGACCGAACAACCCACCAACACCCAAATTCGGACCCATTTTCTTGCACACATGCTATGTAATTCAAATAAAACTTGTCCATAATACTTCCTTATTTAGTCTTAGAACACCTAGTTTGGTATCTAAGGTTTCATACCAAATTATGCTAAAACTGTTTGAATTTTACAATAATTCATAGTTCTGTCACGATGAGCTACTTTTCATACCCCTTTTATCTTATGATTCTTCTTAACCAACCATGCTTAATTTTGATATGATTATCATACATACAAGACACTATAGAACCTCTATAAATCTCAGCCCGAAGTCTATGGTCTTGTAATTTAAAATTCGCACCCAAAACTGTCCCCAGAAAACAAGCTAATGTCTTTTTACGACTATGTTGGTGGTGCATGTTCACACATCAAAACTCACGGTTCCTTCTCACAACCTTACCTGTTCCCCTTCACCATCCTAAACATCTACCAAGTGGCTATAAACATACTCAAAAATGTGTCTAACTCGACCCCCCCCCCACCCCCCACCCCACCCCCCCCCCCCCCCCCAAACCCCCCCCCCCCCCCCCCCATAACCCCTTTATTAATCGTGACCCTATTGCCTTAACCACGATTTCCCAAAAATATTTCTAAGTGTTTTATCATTTTAAAACTACAAGGACTGTTTTTGTCATTCTCTAAAACTTATAAAACCAGGGTAAAACTTGTAAATTTCTTAAATTATAATTTAGGGACTAGTTTTGCCATTTTGAAAACTATAGGGGTTAAAATGTTATTTTTCAAACTTAAAGAACTTGTTTTGTAAAAGAATTTATAAAAAGGGTATAAAATGTAAACCTTATAATTTTATAAACTTAGGGACTAAAATTGTAAATATTTTAAAACTTATAAGTCAAGGGTGGACATCCGTAGATTATTCTATGGACGCTTCTCATTCTATGATCCCAGTGTTTATAAAATAAAGGAAGTCGAGCATGTTGGTTAAGAAAAGAAAAAAGGAAATTCCAAAAATATTAGGGATAGTTAGTGTATAAATAAAATTTGGTGAAATCAGGACTTATCGAAGCTATTGATTCTTTTAGTTCCCCTTGACGAACGCTTTGCTACTTTTTAAGGTAATTAGTCGAGGGGGGTTTGAGAATCTTAGTTTTCTTGAGTGTTTACTTCATAACATTGCGTGAGGACACGGCAATACCTTAGTATAGGGGATTTTGATATGTGCTTAATTACACATACCTTTTACCTTTAAAAACGAGCTAAAATAACCAAAAACGGACTTAAAATGCCAAATATATGCTTGTTTTGCTAATTGTATTGTGCAGGAACGGATAACTAAGAAAAGGACGAAAAACAAAGCCAAAACGACAAAACCGGACTCGGAATGGAAAAGACTGTGAAAGACAAAGCCAAATCGAAGCCGAAAAGTCAATCAAGTCAAAAAGTCAACAGAAAAGTCAACTGGTCAAAGTCAAAGTCAACCCAAGTCAACCCCGAAGCCAAAAAGTCAACAAATCAAGAAATATAAGTTTAAGGGTTGAAATTGCCAAACCCCTAAACTTATATTTATAAAAGAAAAGAGGAGAAAAGAAGAGAAGGGCCATATTGCCATTTAAGCAAAGTAACAAGTGGGGGGGCAAAACTGCCAACTCCCCTAACTTGTACACCAAAGGACGAGTGGTGCAAAAGGTGTTATAACCTTTGGGGACTATTTCTGCCAAGTCCCCAAAAGTTATAACACCACAAGGACCATAGGTGCAATCCAACAAAACACTTTGAGGGACCAACTTTGCCATTTCCTAAAACCTTCACTCTGTTATAACCTCAAACCAATTTTCCCGCCTTCTTTTTCCCTCCCAACACAACTCACGGGTCTACAAACCCGTTTTACCCTGTAAACCTCCACCACCACCATGGGTAAACCACTCCCCCCTCCTCCACTAACTTTCCCAGCTGTGAGATTGCCAAGTTGGCAATCCCACATCTCCCCAAGCATTTTTCGACGACCAAGATTGATTTTAGATGAGATTGAAGGGCTAGGATGTGTTTGCTTTCCCCCTCTCACACAACTAACACAAGGACTCAGCTATAAAAGTTGTAGAAGACAGAAGAACAAAGGCAGCAAGTTTTAATTTCAGTTTGTAATTTTTTTTCGTATTTTTAAGCATTTTTCTCAAGTTTTTTAGCAATTAGCTTTAAGCACTTGTACTCTCTTTCTTTCAGCTTGTACTTCTTCATTTGAGAAATAATACTCAGTTTTCAAAGTTACTTGTTCTTTGTTTTCAATAATAAGCCATTTTTACTTCAATAAGCTCCAATAAGCTCATTTGAGCTTATTCTTGTTAAAAAGCTCAAATTCAGTTAAGGACTTGTCAAAAGTCATTCATTCATTGGTTTTGTTCATTTTATATCAAAATATGAACACTTGAGCTCATTTGATAAAAGTTTGGAGGTTCAAGAGAGTAATAAGCTAATATAGCTTATTGAGCTTTAAGCTCATTGGTTTAGAGGCTAAGGAGCCATTAGGTTCAGGTTTTAAGCCACTCACTCAGATAGAGTGGCTTGGTTCTGAGACAACAAAAATTCAGGTTCCATACTCTAAATTTCCTTTTAGCATTTATAGCTTAATTCACTAGCTTAATGCCTTGTTCTTTCTATGTGCTTTATTCTGTCCAAATTAGCTTAGTTAATATAGAGATGCAAATGTTTAAACTAGTTGTAGTTAGAATTCATTAAGCTTTTCATCTTGCTTAAATTCTGTCAAAGTTATATAAGAGGCTAGCTGATAAACTAGCTAATTTTTCTTAATAAGCTGTAACTTTTAGTGCCTAAATAGTTTTATTAGGTTAGTTCTAGGTTGAGTAGCTAAAAGGTTTTAGCTGAATTAGTTTTTAAGTAGATTTTAATGCCAATATAGTTTTGACAGTTTAGGTAAAGGGGTGTTTGGCATAAGCCTTAAAACGGGTCAAAATGGCTTTGGCATGGGTTAAGGTCATTAGGTTAGATTAAGCTTAAGATTTAAGCTTCATTTAAGCTGTTTTATAGGTCCTTTTAGTTTGAAAATTGTTTTTCAAAGTTTTTATAAACCATTTTGTTCACTGTGACTTTTAGAAAACACCACAAGTGCTTATTTAGTTAAGCACTTGTGGTTTGAGTTTGAGTATCAAAAAAAGTGTGTTTTGTGTGTGTTGAAAAGCTGTGACAAACACCCTTTGGTCTTTTGACTTGGTAAGTCAAAACCACCCAAGCCTTGTGTTGGCAGTTTTAAAAAAACCCACAAGCCTTTTTCACCCACAAAATTCAGCAAGAAAAAAGGATTTTTAAAAGCTAAAAATTTGTGCACAAGTCCATAAGCTAGGGCACTTTATCTGTTTTTAGTTTTCTTTTCAATTTGAGCTTATTTGACAGCTTATTTTAAGCTGTCAAATAAGCCCCTTAAGTTTAGCTTAAATCTCCCCTGGTGCAAAAGGGGAGATTGTAAGCCCTTTTTCTTTGTCTTTTAGTGTATTTAAGCCCACTTTCTTGGCTTATTTCAAGAGCTTATAAGCCCTTTTATAAGCTTGTTGATTTTCAGCCTTTAGTGAGCTTATTTGTTGGCTTATTTTTAAGCCCAAACTCACCCTTTGACTGTTTTTAGCTTAGGATTAGTATAGGATAGCTTATTTTTCATGTTGGTTTTTTCCAGCTTATTAGCTTTAGTTTTTAAGCTCATTAGTGCTTAATTTAGATTAGTTTAGCCCCCTTTTGCTTGTTTTTCCTTTTCCTAGCTTATTTGTTCAACTACTTTAAGCTTTTTAGCCATTTAGCTTAATTTTAGTATTTCTGTCAAAAATAAGCTGTTACAGCTTATTTAGTTTAGCTTGTAACCTTTTTAGCTTATTTAAAATTTGTTTAGACTCCCTTTAGCTTATATTGTCCATGTCTTAGGCTTATTTCTGACAAATGTCAAAAAAGACTTAGTTTTTTTTAAGGCTTTCATAGCCGTTTAAGCATTTTGCCAAACTTTACGCTTAGTTTGTAAGTGATTGAGTGCTTTTCGTGGAAAAGGTGTAGAAGACAAGTTGTTATGCCCCCGTGTTATACTAACGTTGCTTCTTTGTGTTTTCGAAAAGTAAAAAAGGGAAGTCACTTGGCCTCGGGTGAGAAGAGACTCGATCCCGGGACCAGCGATTTCATCCCTCCTTTTACAAACACACTCTATCCACTGCACCGACCTTAGGTCTTTTTCGTTAAAGACTCAAGGGCCTTGTATTTATGGTGTATTTGAGCTATAGGCTTTATAAAGCTGTATAATAGCTTTTTTCGGGCTAATTTATAGCCAACTATAGTTTCTTATTTTTCGTAGGATCTTCTAGTATAAAGTATTTTTTGTAAATTTTTACAGGAATTTTTCGAATCGTTTAGTCTTTTGTCATAATTTAATTTAGTTAAAGTTTTATTAATTCATAATAAAATACAAAAACATTATCAAAAATATTTTGCTTTTTTAAGAAAATGTTCTTTTATCATCTAGTTTGTAGAAAAATATAAAAATTTTCGTAGGGTCATTTCTTACACTTTTCATTTTTAAAGAACGGGTTCCGGGTACGGGATTTTGTTTTGACCGTTTTGGGGTTCAATCGACTCCGTTTGCGGTCTTAGTCTTGTTCATCGTCAGTTTTTTTGGTCCATAGAGTAGTTTAGAAGTAAAAATTTCTTCGTAGGGTTATTTTTAAAGATTTTAGGTTTTTCCCCCTTTTGTTCGGGATTCGGGCTCTCGTTTTCTAGTTTAATTTCATAATTTCTAGGTTTTTCTTAAACGTTTTAGTTCGTTATTATCTAATTTGACTTTTTCAACTTCCCAAACTAATTCCTTCCTTCAAACTCAAATCTTCGATTGTATCGATTTTCCATTCCAGCCTCGTTGGGGATAAACGACCCGGAAACACTCTATACTACTTCTCGGTATCATTGATCTTGTTGATTTTTAGACTTATATATATATTTTATATTTTATTATATATTATATACATATATAGTGTGAAAACCACCAATCATATCCTTAATAGTATTAACCAAAGAAGAATTAGAAGAAAGTTTAAGGAATTGATCACCAAAATTTGAAGATACAGATAAGCTAGAGCTTGTTGGAGGGAGTTCGGCCTTTTTGGGATCATCCTTTACTTCTGAAGTATTTTCAGCATCTGCCTTTGCTACATCAGTAATCTCTTCATCACCTTTATCAGAATTAACAACTTCAGCATTAATCATCTCTTCATCCTCGTCCTTGTGCACATGAATCTTATACTTATAGATATCATCTTCATCAGATTCAGTTTCATCATCTTCGTCATCAGCATCATTTTCCTTGTCATCCTTCTCTTCATCATCAAGTTTGTCTTCTTTAGAGTGTTCACTTTCTTGTTCTGATCCCCACTCAAGAATAACATTTTCTTCAGTTATTTCTTTTTCCTCATCGAGAACCCCTGGTTTAGTACCAATTCCTTCACTTGAGGTAGCAGAGACGATTATGGACTCATCGGGAACACCTATTTTAGTACCAGTTCCTTCACTTGAGCTTCCAGTAACTGGTTGTCTTTTGCTTGTCTTCTTGCTTTCTTTAAGAGCTTGCATAATGTATGCAGCCTCTTGTTCTTCTGGAGTAAGAGATGGAGTACCCTTGAGCTTTTTGGGAGGATCAGAAGTCATTTTTCCTGATTTTCTTCTTTTTGTAGGCTCTGGAACAAATTCTGTCATAATCCTTGCATGAGTAGCATGGACTTGTCTAGCTACTTCTGCTTCTTCAACTTTAGTTTGGCTAATCGACTTGCCTAACTCCAAAGCAGTGACGAGATCATCAGAGATAATGTTGTCATCAGCAGACAGTGTGACTTTCTTCTTGACTCTTCTCTTACTAGAAGTCTTTCTCTTAACTGGTCCAGGTTCAGGTTCAGACTCTTCAGATACATCAACAGTTTCTTGAGAGTCATCAGCAGTCTTCTTTCTTTGTAAACCTTTGCCTCTGCTCTTCTTGGGGAGAATCTGACTAGTAGAATACTTGATGAACATACGATAGGATTCAGATTGTTTGATTGCTTCTGTCAGCATAGTCTCAGGAATGGAAAGTCCATATCTCTGATAATCTTCACCTATTCTGACAAACTTTAATCTACATACAATACCATCATCTTTGATTGTATGATAGTGTTGAAACTTGATGATGACCTTGGTGAATCGGGGGAATGGCATGTTTTAGCGCCTTGATCTTTTCTCTTTCCTGTGATCAAACTGGTATGCAAGATGTTGGTAGAAATATTACGATATTTAATATATACATTCTCTTCATGTTTTGGTGATGACAAACATGTAACTTATAACATATAACGTAAGGTGCTTAAGTTACTCGTGATCTCAAATCATCAAGGCATTCCTTTATGACAAACATCTCTCAGAATGTCTAATCTCGTAGTTTGCTCCGAAGGTAAATCACTTTAAGGTATGTATAGAATACATGATTAATTTATTTTTTGATCAAATAATTTTTATTTTTTTTTAAAACCTTTCATTTTTATAAATGTAAACAAACAATTCTTTATTACTTATACAAAACATTTTTGTATTTAAGAGAAATGTTTTATTGAAAATAAACATTTTGAATTCAAATTTTCTACCTAAAAACGGCTAGAAATGTTCCAGAAAACACCTCCCCTGGAAAAGACAAAAAAGGGTGCGTCTTGGCCTGGGTGGCCCCCTTAGTGATAAGGGGGCCGACCATAGAGCTAAGGGGGGCGACCAGACAAAAAGTTCCTCAGCTTCGCCTATAAATACTGGACTGTTCTCCACTGATTTTCTCACCTTTTGCACTTATTCGTTTATGTCTAAAATGAGTTTATACATCACCTACAATCATTTGATCATTTAATCTTAAGCATTTGTTTCCAAGTGATTCAAGCTTATTCCTCCAAGTGCAAGAGAAAAACTCTCGTTATCATCAAGATACGAAGTTATGTAGTTTAGTTAGTGCATTCGTGACATGTCTTACATTCACAATGTATAGATAAAGTCCATGTATTCCAAAATTGTGTAATAGTTAGATCGTGGTGATCATGGTGTGTATAGTTATTAGATCGTGGTGATCATAAAAAGTATAGTCAGATCATGGTGATCATAGAAAGAAGAGTTAGATTGTTGTGATCGTGTTAGTGTCTAGGTGTAGTGAAGTGGAGTTGTGCGGTGAAGTAAAGTTGTGCGGTGAAGTGAAGTTGTGTCGTAAAGTGAAGTTGTGCGGTGAAGTGAAGTTGTGAGGTGAAGTGAAGTTGTGTCGTGAAGTGAAGTTGTGCGGTTAGTATTTTAGTCCTCAAAATACATAAGTTGTGATAGATTGGTTCTAGCTATGATTAGAACTCGACATTTGGCTTAGTGTCGGAAATCGGTGTAATCTTAGTTGTGTATGGTTTTTCTCTGCCTAAAGGGAGCTTGTTGACTAGTGAAGTAACTCTCGAGTTGGGTACTCAGGGAGTGGAGTAGGGCGAAGAGGTGCTTCGTGACCGAACCACTATAAATCATCGCGTCCGGTTTGCACTTTCTTTTACTTTTCACTTTATATCTTTATTTACCTTATTGCCTTACATTTATATTTGCATTAGATCTATATGTGTGTTGATTGTTGCTTATATTATTTGGATGATGATTGTGTCAATGATAGAAGTTAACATTATGATTATGTTTATATTGCTATAACATGTTCTAGTGGATATAGATGTATTATTTACACTCATCATATTGCATCTAACTTAATAGATAATTTGATACAAAACGTTTTAAATTTTTAAATGGAAACGTATTCACCCCCCTTTACGATTTCCACAATTGGTATCAGAGCCACGTCGCTCTAATTTTCAAAACAAATGGTTTTAAAAACGGAGCACAATCCATGTATCAAATTACCCATGAAGGGGGATTAAATATGAAAAGTGTTTTGTTGCTTAATTTGTATTAGTTTTGTTGTTAAATACACTTAGTATACTAGCTCGAAATAAAAATGATGCTTAAAATAAGTGTTTTATGTTCGGTATCAAACTCAGTAAGTTCTACATCTTTTCGCAAGTCACTAAATGATTTTGTACAAAAAATGCAAATCTGAGTGTCAGATGGGCGGCCCTTTATCTGCCTGGGCGGCCCCCTTATCTCCTGGGCGGGCCCCTTATCAATCAGGGGGCCTCCTGTCTAATTCGGTATATTTTCGAAAACTTTGAAAATTCATATAAAATCATATGTAAGTTTATAGAAGTCGTGTCACCCGTCATTTTAAAGATAATTGAGTCTACTTTCGTTTAAAAATACTTCCAAGTATTTATTCTAAACTTAAGTAAGTCAGAAATGCAAAATACTACATAGTGGTCAAAAATTTGTGTCTCGTTTTGACATAAAACTTTTATTTTACCTTTTCCTTCGAGTCGACCATTTCTAGTCGGTATATATTTGAAAATTTGTGTAATTAACTTTTCAAAAATATTAAAATTGATTAATTTTTGAAATGGAGAGGAAACTAATTCGTTTTCAAACAAACTGAGCTAAGTATACATTGTTGTATCTAATACACAAAACGACGACAAGTATTCTTATGTGTTATGCTATGTGATTACGTGCACTTCTTTGTGTCTTAAGAGTTATTTAATCATAACAACTAACAAAACACACATGTATTTTCAACACATTTAAACTTCATGAACAGTAAAAACACATATGCACAGAAAGCATCAAATTCACCCAAAAATGTAAAAAAACATATGCAGTCTCAATAACATATATGCACTCTCAATATAGGCGTGGCTGTGGGCGATCTGTCAAGTTAGTCACCTGTTGCTAACTTTTTTTGACAAATCAGATGACAAGCATTAATACGACATAAACTCGAAGGTAAATTGCATTGTTTCCATACATCAGATAGTATCTACGAACAATAAAAAAACCTCAAAATAAAGCCCAACCTTGCAAAAACTCATGATCCAAAATATTGATTTTTCATGTCCTTTTCATATATCTAAATTTACCAACGTCCAAAGCAGTTGTTAAAACCAAAAACTTGGATATGATTCAAATAAAACCTTAACAACCACTAATAGGAAAATAAAAACTAAAATAAAACCCCAAAACAAAGAACAGTGATCAGTTTCAATAATATTACATCAAACTATAGATTTTGAAGGCCTTATGCGACGGCACACCTCGCACACTCTTATGCACGGCTCCACTTATAACACAAGTAAACAAAACCCATTAAAGTTTTTAGTAATTGATACTATGTAATATTATATATAATAAATAATGTAATAAACTTACTAAACACGGAATGTTAGATCGAAAATGTACGCAGATCGAGATTTTCATTTTAACGGTGAAACAAAGCAACCCACAAACAAAACTTCAAGTAAAAAAAGAAAGAAGAATATACTAATTAGATCAAAGGCTACAGTCGTGGGTGGATCCATAATCCAAATTTAGAAATTAAAAATTTTCTTTTAAGATTAAATCATTGAATTGTATATTGAAACTAAAATCACAAAATTAATAAAAATCATCTATAAAAGATAATCGAAATCAAAACCACTGTAGAACCAATGTTAGTTTATATATATATATATATATATATGTGTGTGTGTGTGTGTGTATAATTCTAACCTTCAATCTCTAATCTCTGATTAGCCAGTTGCAACTTGTTGCTCCATATTTAATTCTTCATTAGAGGTACCTAGGCATGATTATTTTATCTTCTATTGATTTTTCATTGAAAAATGATGAAAAAGTGGAAGGCAATCAAACTTGTGGGCGGCTCTTTGAATGAGATAGAGAAAGAATGCATTGTGATTAGGTTTCAACTGATTTACGAATGGATTATTAACCCATTTTAATATGGACGGTTATTTATTTTCTATTGTAAAATTCCTTAAGTACCCTTCTGTAACACCCCCATTTTTACATATAGCAGCGGAAGCTAATCTGGTATTTAAAAAATGGGTCAGATGGGTTTGCAGATTGACCCATTTAACACATATAATAAAATATAAATAATTTTAAATTTTAGAAAAAAAAACCTTAAACGGGTTGACGGGTCGAGCCGCTTAATTTATAAAAACTTGCGTATAAAAACGTGCGTATAAAAACGTATGTATAAAAACGTGTATATAATACCGTGATAAAAATGTGTATAAAATTATGTATTAAAACATGTATAAAAATGTGTGTATAAAAATATGTGTTTAAAAATATGTGTATAGAAACGTGTATAAAACGTGCGTATAAAAACTTGTTTAAAAATGTGCGTATAAAAACGTATTTAAAAATGTGTGTATAAAAACGTGTATATATAAACGTGGAAAAGTCAAGGGACTAACGGTGAAAGTCAATGAAAAAGTCAAGGTATCATTACTGTAACTTTTTTTAGTCAGAAAATGTCAAGGGACTAACGGTGAAAGTCCACACAGCATACAGGGACCAAACTGTAAATTTTCTAAGTGGTAACCGGTCAAACAAGTCACATTTTGATAAATATTGCGTAGATTGGTAAGTATTTGAAAGTATATTGTGTATATCCAGAATAAATAAAGTAGGTTGCGTAGGTTGGTAAATTTGAATAAGTTACTTGAGTATTTTTTCAGCCTTCACCCTTTATCCTAAACAAGTTATATAAAAACATGAACTTAGTTCTTACTAAAATGAATAAGGCGAGTATAACAAGCTATCAACAAATATATTAGAATATATTCGTCTTCGGATATCCGAAATTGAATAACCCCAATTTAAGTGTGTCTAAATTTGGATAGACCATAACCAAAGGCGGAGTTTTATGGAGACTAGGAAGGGTCATAGCCCTTGTAAGATTTGTCATATTCACATTATATACCCCTATACTAATACATTATTTATGTTATAAACCTTAAACTTTCTTAATAAACCATGGTATTTGGCCCTTTTAAATTTCTTGAATTACTTTTCGGCC
This sequence comes from Tanacetum coccineum, assembly GCA_026074375.1. Lineage (NCBI taxonomy): Eukaryota > Viridiplantae > Streptophyta > Magnoliopsida > Asterales > Asteraceae > Tanacetum > Tanacetum coccineum. The sequence continues at coordinate 36,543 of BQNB010002762.1, forward strand.
CTCCTAGAAAAATTGTCCAAACTTCGCCACTCACCGTAACATCGGTTTTTGACCAGCCACATACATTAAAGAGTATTGCTTTGGGGGTGTTTGGGATTGCTTATTGAAAATAAATTATGTGTTTTGAAAACGGATAATCAGATAATCAGGTGTTGCAAAACATGGTTTTGAAATATAGTGTTTGGATTTGATTATGCTGTTGGATATCGCAAAAACCAGATAAAGTTTTTTGAGTGTTTGGAAAATTAAATATTCTGATGAGTTATCATGTAAGTTTACCAAAAAGGACCATTTTTAATTATTAAAGTGGCAAGTGGGTTGATAAATGTGAGGGTTAATTAGGTAATATCATACATAAAAGAAACCCACGTTTTGTGGCAGCAACACCTTTGGTGCTTTTTGGAAACCACGATCTGAGCATCATATAACGCAGATAATTCCTTATTTCATTTTGTTTGCCAAACATTCAAAGTGGATTATTCACGTTACCAAACTGAAATAATCTAATAATTTGATTTACCCCGCAATGCCAAACACCATCTTAACAAAGATCAAAAGTAAACATGGTTGTGATGAATGATAACATTAGATATTTCTAGATATATCATATACATTAATATGTTCAAAAAAAAAAATATATGCATTAATTGTTCACATAAATATGATTTTTAATTTTCTAGTGATCATGATCGTCTGACAATGCCAAGTTTTTCATTTTTTTGTATTGTGTACAGACGAAACTCATATACAAATTTTTCATTTTATTGTATCGTCGAATAGTATATATACAGTAACAAATACTTACATATGAAAAGATACAAATGCGCCACGCAGTAGCACATAGACTCAACAAAAGTAGAAGTTATAAACCATTTACTTGCCTTTTGTATAAACATCCATTGATATCTTGGACGCAACTTAGAGTAGTGTCCTTCGTACTGTCCTTGCAACAATACGAGAGACCAACTTGCCAAACAAATCAGCTGGAAGACCAATCAACCGTTGTTGCAAGTCTGGTGGAAGCTGTCAAAGCATTTTTTTTATAACTTTAAAATCACAGAAAACATAAGTGGATGGACTTAGAAGTGGCGGTTTGAACCCATGTACTTATAAAAGAGTTGATTTATTTACACTGTATCTATTACGGGTAGAATGGGGATATTCAAAAATCAACAAGAAAACGGGTCCAATGGGACGAATGGGTCAGATGTTCTTTTCGAATAAAAGAATATTATTGTAGTTTTGTTGATCATAAATAATATATAAGTATTTATAATAAATACTATAATTAACCCAACCCGTGTCCAAAAAGTTGAATATTTTGACCTGTCCGACCCATAGTATACTATGATAATGACAAATGTCGTTCTATGTTAAACGAGATTGTACTTACCTCAGGAATAATGTTAAGCAGTGGCTGTATATCTTGAATAGATCCAAACTCATTGAAAACTAAAGACACTTCCTCTGAATTCGTTCTTCTGTTAGCGTATGGATTGTATTCTTCAACTCCCTATAACATACCATATGTTATGAGTCAACTCAATACACACACATAGCAAAAGTGTTTAGTATCATACCGTATCGTCATTATCAATCTTTCGTGACCCGGATAATAGTTGAAGAAGACGTTGCAAGTTTCTCAAGTTGATGAAATCTTCATCGCTTAATGAAGATGAAGGGGAAGGTGCAAATGGTAGATTTGCGGTTACTCCAGATATAAATGATTCCAGGGTGGCAAGCCCAAGCGCATCCAAACCCTTTAAAGACCATGGTTACATATTTTGTTAATTCCATAAATATAAGAAACAATTATACTATTTTTGTTATTGGATTTTAACGACAACGTAGTTTAAAGCCCATACCTTGGCAAATTCCTGAAGAATTATCTCCCTCACAAAGTCACCCTGCGGATGATAAAATTTAGAACTTGTTACATCATATTACCTAGAGGTGACCATTTTGGCCCATTTACTTATAATTGGTCTATTTGGGTCAAATCGCAGTCTAATGGGTCGAACATGGGGTCGAAACTGAAAGTCATCCAAACACACCCCATTTGACTCGTTACCAACTGGTTCAACACGCTCATAATGTCAGTTTGCTAACTCTAGTAATACCTTAATGTAGAGTTTTTACCTTCTCAGTGAGTGTGAATGACACAATTTGCTTGATAGCCACATTGGAATTGTTGTCTTCTACTTTAACCAAAGCTTTTTCTGTTTTGGCTCGAAGGGACTACAAACAAAACTATTTCAGCATTTGGAGCAAAATTTAAGAGCAAAACGAGAAAATCAATAATACATATTCTTTAGACAGTGATTAACCAATGATCGGATATCTTACAGAGAGAAGAAACATGACATGAAATGAAGTATCGTTGCAAGAAATATTCATATTTCATACCTCTGATAGAAGAGATTCCAAGCGGTCAATCCTGAACACCCCGTCCTGATAATATTCATCACATCAAACTTAAAAAAACAAACAAGAAAATGTAGAGCCTAGAGGTGGCCATTTTGAACCATTTACTCGTGAATGAATCATTTCAGGTTTTATTTTATCTCTAACGGGTCAAACATGTAAAATAAGAAATAGCTTAAGAAAAGGTTAAACTTTAATATAGACAAAAAGTGTTTCGGATCAACCTGACCCAAACAAGAATGTTACCCGTTTGACCAGTTTTCCACCTTTGAATGTATCTTAAAATTCATACGGTTAAACTGAAACACAAATTCTAGCACTTGAAATACCTCGTAAAGAAGAGTTTGCAAAGAAGACCTAAGTTGGGGTGAACTATCGGTAAGGACTTTCTTTGCAATCCACGGGTACGTACCACCTAAAACTTTATAATTTGGGTCGCTGTTGATCGCAATACCTTCCAGAACTGCAAGGCTGCCACATCAACAAAACAAACTCAATACTCGAAAGTGAATATACAAAAATGTTAACTATCCCTCAAACCGAGGTGCTTATGAGCATTTATTGATACCTCCTAATAACGAGAGAAAAATATGACGGGATTTGAAATTTGAACTTGTACCTGCATGCAACACAGTAAAAAAGTTTAATTATTCAATTAAAAAACGAGGTCGCAATCATATATATAATCTTACATGGTAGTTCCTAGGTTTCCTAAAAGATCCCCGAAGCTGATATTCCGGACTCCTTTCCTGACAGCATTCTGGAAAACCCCTACCCAGAAATATGCTAAATTTAGTAAGACAAAAAAAAAGGCAAAAAATGTAACATTTTGGAATTTCACTTCAAAGTTAAAAAGTTATAGACACATGAAATCACTAAACCTGTTAACGCCTTTGTGACCTCTTCCTTGTCAGCTGTTGCGGGAAGCAGCCTGAATAGTTCATCAAATCACAGACATGTCTAAACATTAGCCTTGGATATATGTCTATGATTTGAGGTTGAAAGAGAAAACAATCAGAGTACCCGAGAGTCACAAAGTCCTTAGCCAATGAATCATAATCTCGATTAATTAGATGAATACATGCTTCAATGAAACCATCGCGAAGTTCTTGTCTGAATTCACCCATCATGCCAAAATCTGAGATAACATGTAAGTAAAACAGCCACATGTTAATTACGCAAACAATGCAACATATAACATAATTTTTGACCTTTTAGGAATGATGTAAACAAATAATCATCGAGTACCTAAATAGGCCAGTTTTCCATCATATGTACGCAGTAAGTTTCCAGGGTGCGGATCGGCATGATAAAATCCATACTCCAGAAGTTGATTAAATGAGCAGTACACCCCTATCTGCACCAACCAGAAAACAGTTATCTTACATCCATGTTGCAAGCGATGAGATATAGGATTAACTATACGATTGAATTTAACAGTGGTTAGTTTAATGACTTCACCTCGACCAGATAAAGATCCTTTACTTCAGATAACTTCTGGCCCTAAATTTCATGAAAAAGATTGAGTGTATTTGATTAGTATCTTCATTGACGAATTTAGAAAAACATATTATAAACACATTATAATACCTCTATCCATTGCATAGTAAGGACCTTACGAGATGTTCTCTCTATGTACATATCGGGAACCACTACATCCGTTAGACCGCCATATAGCTCTCTGCTTAAATGCATACAATGACACACAATGAATATATCGTTTCATAATGTCACATATAGCGTATTAAAGAAGAAATTTTTTAAGATAGATTGCGTGTAACAAAAAGGCCAAACGCTATCTTTCACCTGAACCTAACTCCATTTTTCGCTTCATTAACGTAATCCATCTCCTGCATTTAATGTGATTACCTGTATTCAATATTAGAGCACTAAGGATTTATATAAGAAGACTCGTTGCTTATTTTTTAAGTACACAAGCTAAGATACTTCTAGTGATGTGTTTAATCCAGTCTATACTATACAAGTATATTTTGAACAATGCAACGTGTTCCTTTTGGTTTGGAGCAGAAAGAAGTTTGAATGTTGAGTATACCCATACCCGAAAAAGGCTTGATGCCCATTCATCAACAATACCCTGCAGATCAAGATTACAGTGAGAAATAAACTTTATTAGAAGCAAGCGCATAAACGTCACTATGAATGACAGTCAACCAATACAGCTGCCCTATGAGGGGAACGACAAACTTGTTTTTTCAGCATTAAAATAACATAATTTATTAACTGTTGTTGTGAAAAATGACATGAAGTCAGTTTATTGAATTCGGCTCTGCGAATCAGTCCTGCAAGAGACGTAAGGATTAAATATGTCAATGGTAATTGCGCGAACTCAAGGACGTTGGACTTTCACTGCAACTAATTGGCCACTACCAAGGAGTCTAGCCCGGTAAACCTGAACAAAAAAATCCATCTTTTTGGGTTTAAAAATATGAGAATAGAACTGATTGCAAATGATAAAAAGTATATTAACAAATGACCTGGCCAAGGGATGCTGCAGCCACAGGTTCAGGCGAGATCTCTGAGAAAAGTTGATCTAGTGGTAACCCGAGTTCTTTTTCAATCATGTTAAACGCAAGTTGAGTGGAAAATGGGGAAATGCGGTCTTGTAGTAACGAAAGCTCATCAAGATATGATGGCGGTACCAAATCCTTGATGACGCAAACAATACTAAGAAATTTAGATATCATGTTCAAGTATAAGAATACAGAAATAACAGCATACATTGTGGAACAGTGCGATGGAAATAGAGTAAACTTACGGGTCGAGATGAAATGGCCTGAGCTATTTTTATATACGCCTGAGAGAAGAAGTGAGATAGGGAGAGCATATCAGTTGATACTTTTTATGGTTGTCAAACACTCGAAAACAGTACTTTTGATGTACTACAGTTCCCTACTTTCTGCTAACGGCCTTTAAGTCAGATTTTACTTGCTTTGCACAAACATTAAAAGAAACTGATCCCATTATTACAATGTTTCAAACGTACCGCGGTCCAAGCTTCACAAATATGGCGCGCAGTCCTGGCGTAGCTCTAAACCTAGAAACTACAAACCTAAAAACGTAATAATAAATTAGTAATTAACTAGCATTACAAACATAAGATACAGCATTCTCAAGCGTATTTATCAATTATCTTAAATCACCCCGACAAACAAAGGTTTGATAAAATGTAAAGAGACTTTACCTAAATTTAATTCATTATAAAATATTCCATTTCACATTTTATGTAACGCACCAACAACCAATGGACCACTCAGATAACTTTCAGGTTTAACTAAAAACCATGGTGAAACGATACTAGTAGCCGACTACTTTAAGCTTATTTGATTTCGGCTTATATTCCATAAGCCTCAACTTTTCGGCTTATTTTGAGACTTATGGGCTTATATAAGTTTATAATATCATAATAAACTTATATAAGCCCACAAGTCTCAAAATAAGCCAGAAACTTGGGGCTTATGAAATATAAGCCGAAAAACAAATAAGCTCATAAGCCACATATAAGCTTAAACAAACACCCCCCTAAGCTTGTAAGGCGCTCAAATGTCTTATCTATTACCAATATGGGACACCTTCTTACAACTACACTAGCTAACTAAAGCTAGTTACAATTTGGTACAACAACATTTAATTGTCCTATATATGTTTTTACCTCAAACATAGTATCGGAACGTTCGAAAACACTATCTAAATATCTCAACACAAGCCATTTACCGAGAGTGTTACCAATCTGTAAAAGCCTCCTTAGAACTATAAAAGGCTTGTTTCGATATATCGAAGCGATTTTTGATATGTTGTAATCAGTTAAGGACTCAGCTTCAGTTGAGCTAAGTTCAAATAAGTAGCCTGATGACTCTGTGAACGTGTCAACTTCACGTGTTAATGGAGTTGCATGTGTTGTGGTACGTTGGAGGGTTGGTTTAAGGCTTGTTTGTCGGGTTAAGGTTGTTGTTGGTCGGTGGATACGGTGGCGCGTGGGCGCGTGGATGGGTGGTTGTGGTGGTGAAAGTATCATGGTTGGAGAAGTGGTTTATGGTCTGTCTTGTGTTGGCCTCTCTTTTTTATATGGTTATCTTGTTTTTCTTTGGATTTTTATTTAAGTTTGCTTTGCTCATAAAAAACCCCTATAGTTTTAGAAACAAATATGTTATAACCTTTGACTTATTGAAATTTGTGAATAAGCACAAAAACAGTTGTAGTATGATTGGAAATTGAAAATTGAGATTAAGCACCATTTTTTTGTGAATAAGCACAAAAATATGCATACAACTACATTTATGCTATAGATTGTGCTAGAGATGAAAAACCCATTGTAATTTTAACATATGAAACAAAAGCACCTCAACACGGTATTTTATGATTAGAGTTCGAAAACTGTTAAGCGGATCATTGATTTAATCTATAGAAATCAAATTTTCCTTTTCACGTATCATTTTAATCATCTTTGAGGCCAGGGATATAACTGGTTAACGATCTCGATTATCAATACTTCAATAGTTTTTTGTGTTATATCTATTCTCACTAATCATATCGTAAACGGTTAAACATACAAGACTTGTTTCTATCCAGATTATTTGAGAAAGGTTAGTTATTGACATAGATGTACACGAAATTTAATAAGTCAAAGGTTGCTACTGTACACAATTACACACCCACATATAGTTATGCTTATTCACCTTCAGACATTCACTTGCAGTAAGTCTTTATAGATGCAGTCTGTCTACTCTCGAGTTTACCTTAAGATAAAGACCCGTATGAGCCGTCTACACTTCCCTTCTCCATGCCCTGCTCAGATAGGATCGAGTATTATTGTTGTTATTGTTTGTACCAAACATGTGAGATATTATGCTACACTTATTGGTAGCTCGTGATGGAGAGTGAGAGCCTCATCTCATGAGTAAGCCCACTACATGAGGTGCTTTTTCATGCGTGAAACAAGCCAAAATCCGGTCACAATGGTGACCAGCTCGCCACTCGGTATCCATGCTACTTTATAATTATTTACGTATTTGGTTTGTAAGTGTGTGTGAGGTATTTTTTTAGGGTATATTTGTTTAAAGTAAGTATTTAATTAAGATGTTTAACCGGTGAGGGTGGTGTGACTGACAAGAATGAATTGTGAGAAGGAGTAAGGGTAAAAAAGATAGAGAGAAATCTGATGTGTCGATGATGTAAAAGGTGAGTGACAGTGTTTTCCGATAACCAATAAATATAGCTTTAAAAATACAAAAAGCTCAAAAGGTAATAAAGGAACCAAATGAGGACTATTTTTGTAAATGTATCCATTATCCATCCCGTCAAACTCAAACCTATCCCCAAAAAACACACCCACATTTCACAAACCACCACAAAAAATGGTAGGAACATCAAGAATCTTAACCCTCTCACTGTCATCAACCACCACTAAAACCCTCTTTTCACTCCCAAAACCCTACTTTCCCATCAAACCCCTTAAACCCTTTAAACCCTTAGCTTCATTTTCCACAACAACAACAGACCCACCACCCTCCTTAGAACAGTCCAAACACTCCATTTTACTCGACCGGTTACGTATCAGGCACCTAAAAGACTCAGTACCCATTTCATATAACAAAAAACCCATCTCGAAAAACCAAAAAGTTTTGGAAAATAATGAGGTTGAGAAAAGTAGGGTTTTTGGAGGGTTTAAGGAGCTGGGGTTGAGTGATGAGGTTTTGGAGGCTTTGAAGGAGATGGGGATTAGTGTGCCTACTGAGATTCAAGGGGTCGGAATTCCGGAGGTGATTGAGGGGAAGAGTGTGGTCCTTGGGTCGCATACGGGCTCCGGGAAGACTCTTGCTTATTTGTTGCCTCTTGTTCAGGTTGTTATAGTACTAATTTACGCTCTTTTTAGTGTTTTGTGGAAATTGTTATGTTTTTTGTGTTTCGGTAGATAAATTATTGGTTTTGTATGATTGGTGCGATGTATGCGGCAAGTAGTGGCGGAACTAGGACTTTAAGTTATCAGGTGCACAAAAAAGTACTTTTTCATTGAAACGATCGAGTTTACTGTTCACCTATTAATGGACTGACTAGGAAACTACTAGTAGCACAACTTTTTTGGACCGGATGCATTTAGAAAATTTAGAATCTTTAAAAAAAAATTAGCACTATGAAACAAAATTAGAAATATTAAAACATTCAGTTTTACTCGACCATTTATGTCTCAGACACCTAAAAGACTCGGTACCCATTTCATATAACAAAAAACCCATCTTAAAAAACCAAAAAAATTTGGAAACTAATGAGGTTGAGAAAAGTAGGGTTTTTGGAGGGTTTAAGGAGATGGGGCTGAGTGATGAGGTGTTGGAGGCTTTGAAGGAGATGGGGATTAGTGTGCCTACTGAGATTCAAGGGGTCGGGATTCCGGAAGTTATCGAGGGGAAGAGTGTGGTCCTTGGGTCGCATACGGGGTCCGGGAAGACTCTTGCTTATTTGTTGCCTCTTGTTCAGGTTGTTATAGTACTAACTTGGGTGCTTTTTCGTGTTTTTAGTATGTTTGTTTAGAATCTGTTGTGTTTTTTGTGTTTCGGTAGATAAAATGTTTGGTTTGTATGATTGCTTTGATATATGAGGTAGCTAGTGGCGGAACTAGGACTATAATGACCGGGTGCGCAAAAGTACTATTTCATTAAAACGATAAGAGTTTAATGAAAGTTGAGTTTACTTTTCACCTATTAATGGATTGACTAAGAAATACTAGAAGCACGACTTTTTTGGACCGGGTGCATTTAGAAAATTTAGAATCGGGTTTTAAGAAATTAGCACTATGAAACAAAATTAGAAATATCAGAACATTCAGTTTTACTGGACCATTTATGTCTCAGACACCTAAAAGACTCGGTACCCATTTCATATAACAAAAAACCCATCTCAAAAAACCAAAAAAATTTGGAAACTAATGAGGTTGAGAAAAGTAGGGTTTTTGGAGGGTTTAAGGAGATGGGGCTGAGTGATGAGGTGTTGGAGGCTTTGAAGGAGATGGGGATTAGTGTGCCTACTGAGATTCAAGGGGTCGGGATTCCGGAAGTTATCGAGGGGAAGAGTGTGGTCCTTGGGTCGCATAAGGGTTCCGGAAAGACTCTTGTTTATATGTTGCCTCTTGTTCAGGTTGTTATAGTACTAATTTCTGTGCTTTTTGGAAATTGTTATGTTTTTTGTGTTTCGGTAGATTAATTAATTGTTTTGTATGACTGGTTTGATGTATGCGGTAACTAGTGCCGGAACTAGGGCGTTCAGTGATTAGGTGCACAAATTTATCTTAAGTGTAATATAAGGGCGGAAATAAACAAAAAAGTGCTGATTTGCTATGCTATTTCAGTTCTGTATGAGGTTAGAAGAGCTTAAGCAGTATCAAAAGCCCAAAATGTGTTCATAAATAAGGTAATAAGCCCTTTGGAGCAGATTAGCAGAGTGCATATTCAGATAACTATGCACGACTTTTGATGATTGCTATGCAATTTGAGTTTTTCTTCAGAATCAGACATAATTCAGGGCGTGTTTGGATTAGCTTGTTTTAAAGAATTTAAGCAGTGTTGAAAAGCCCAAAATATGTGTTTATAAGTAAGCCAATAAGCCCTTTTGGAGCAAAGTTTAAAGACTATTTATGATTCACATAACCTCTTTCAAGTTACAACGCCTAACATTGACTTTGTTGAAGTTTGTTTATGATTGATTGAGATGCAAATTGAGTTTTGTTTAGAATTGGTAGGGCTTAAGCAGTGCCAAAAAGCCCAAAAAGTAAGCCTATTAGAATTAGACATATTGTTTGAAATAGCTTATTTTGAAGAGCTTAAGCAGTGACTAAAAGCCCAAAATTTTTAAATACGTCAATAAGCCCTTTGCAGCAGAGTGTATGACAAAGACAAATAAT
>BQNB010002762.1:53539-121334 GCA_026074375.1 Tanacetum coccineum
CGTCCATTTTAAGGTCGTTTTCCGTGACTTGTGTTTTGTGCCTTGAAGTAGCACCCCAATGTTACCATTCCGCTGCGTTGTCTTGATTTTTGGGGGTGTTACATAGGTCGTCTCCTTCATTCCCAAGGTATCAAGAACAGTACTTCCAAACAGTACTTCGAGTAGTATAAATACCCAAGCATTTACTACTTGAAAGGGGCATTAAATTGACCACCACACACATTTATTACGGATAGCCCCTTCATCTCTTACTTATAGCCCCTTCAGCTCTTACAAAAGTACTTACTTTCACGCCCGAGCTTGGTCCTGGGTCAACACCCGGGGCGAGTTAACGGGTTTTCTGTCTTACTTTCAGATACTTAGGTGGATTACTCGTCTAGAAGCGTGGGAGCACTCCTATTTCCTCTAGTACGGTAAATTACTTAAACACCCTTAGAATTAGAAAGTGTAATAACCCTCTTGACATTAACGTGAGATGTTTTTGAAATCAAACCAGGATGCTTCATAGTGGATTTTGATATGATCCAAACCAGTCCCTAATTAGTAGGAAGGAGGTTTGATCCACAATTAACCAGAAAACTCAAGAACAAAAGAAAAGAGTTTTGGAGATTAAAAGTGATTTGTTATTGATTATGAATTGAGAGAGAATTCTTTACAAGAAATGTGAGAAAAATGATTAGCTAATTGGAAATGTTACAAGTGATTGGTATTTATACTAATGAAATGAAAGAGATAAACTGTAACGACTTTTCCCGCCAATACTTGAGAGTAACGACCATTTGACTTGCGTTGACCGTTGACTATTGTTGACCTTGGCTCATATCACTCTACTCCCCTTGAAAACATTCTTGACCTCAAGAATCGAGTTTTGAACTCAGGCACTTTCTTGAAAGATACCAATATCTCTCTGTTCATATGTTCAGCTTTCCATGAATGACACCTCTCTTAGGCGTGTACAGACTCACATTCTGTGACCATAATTCTAACTCCATTTCACGCACCCGCTGGATCCTAAAGTAAGTTCCTTTAATTTCAAAGTGGATTACAAACAGCAACTGCAACGGATTTCCAAGAGCAACTCGTGCTAGCTGTAGAATAATCAAATCAATCAAGCCCCACTCAAGAGTCGAGTTTAAACCGGATGTAACACTTTTATCAGCACTTGTCCGATATGAGCCTATCAACATTCTTTTTGAACAAAAGGTAATGGCATTTGTGTCTAACATCCACCACTGTTGTAATTCATCAACATTGCTGTTTTCATTCCCGATTAAATCTTCTAAGAATAAATTATCTAGCAATATCTCAGATATTAATCTGCACAAAAACCTCTTCTTACCCAAGCAACCCGTCATGACATTCTTTCCATCATCCGCGAGTTTACACAACTCAATCTCATTATGATAACCAGAACAACTCCAAATCCCATTCTTACCTACATCTGTATTTGCAAACCAAGGTTGTTTATTGGCCAATATCTCGAACACAATCCATTCAAACACCTAAATATCAGCTAGCTGTTCTTTGACACCACTTGTAATAGTTTCTGATGAGCAACACAAGAGGTTAAACTTCCCATAATATCTCAGATCTTTCTTCTTAACATGATTCACCCACTTACTCTCATTTGGACACCCACAAATATTATCCATAACCTCTTCCTCTTTATGAATAGAACCCGAAACGAAATCCTCTATAGAAAATGTCTTTTTCCTTTTCGGCCATTTCTAAATGTCAAACATCACACTCGCTTTTGTCCTCCTCGACCAATTCCTTATATCAACCGTCACACCCACTCCTACTATCACTGTTGTTTTAAAGTGGACAGAATCTATAGAAACAGACTTCCCACCATTCCCATGTCGAACTCTATACTCACTGCTACATATACTATAACTGTTTACACCTCTCTGAATAAACTTCCAATCAGCCCAATTGTACTTCCTATCATCCTCAAATCCTTTTTCCTTCCGTATATCACCACAATCTTTATGAATTTCACTGTTGTTGACCTCTCTATTGCCTGATCTATTTGGCATATCCATACTCCCACCAACTTCTTGAACCAACTTATTAGGAATTATCAAACCATTGTCTTTATTGTCAAATTCTATCAGCTTATCACCAATATTACACTCCATGGCCACACCCTGATTTCCACTCTCCTTTACACTATTCTCCTCTAATTTTTCCATACCTCCATCTTCTGATTGAGGCCTGGATTGAGTTGTTTGTTGAGTATCATAACCACCACCTACAAAGCACTCAATTGGACTATTATTATCAAGCGCTTTACCACCTTCTTTACTTTTATCTTCACCAAGAACAATCTCTCCGATGCCACTTTCTGCTAAAGTCTTTGACTGATTGAACTTTGAAGAACACAACAATGATTCTTGCAACTTAGCCAAACAATATGCATCATACAGAGTTTTTGGTTTATACCGGCTAACTCCCTTTTCAACTTCTGGTTTCAATCCCCAAATGAAGAGACTAACTACACACGTTTCATCCAAACCCATTCCACTAACAAATGAATTTAACACGTCATAATATCCCTGAACAGAACCTTCTTTTTTGGGTTTTTTCATTTTTTGCATTTCATCAAACATCTCATGTACATGACTCTTATTATCAATTTTTGTTTCATTTTTTCCATTTATTTTTCCTTATATTGCTTCACTATCACCATCAATTACCCTCAATGATCCCAGTTCATCCACAAAGTATGAATCACAACTCGAAAATTGCATATTTTGATCATTACTTTGGTTGGAAGAAACACCATTGATGGAACTTGAAATCTTCTCCTTAAGTTCCAACAAGATTCGATTCATGTCAACCCTAAATGTTTCCCACATTATACTCATCCTTTCCTCAATGCATTGCTTCGTCCCTTCGTTGAATGTAATAATTGTGGTAGCTTCCATTTGAAATTGAATTCAAGAACCCTAATTTCTGGCGGAATCTAATCAGAACCGTAACAAAGTTGCCAGAAAACCTACTAACAGAATTGTAACGGTTACAACAGAATTGTAACGCTTATAACAGAATTTGAGCACAGATCCGGGATGGAATAGCTCTGATACCACTTGATATGATCCAAACCCGTCCCTAATCAGTAGTAAGGAGGTTTGATCCACAATTAACCAGAAAACTCAAGAACAATAGAAAAGAGTTTTGGAGATTAAAAGTGATTTGTTATTGATTATGAATTGAGAGAGAATTCTTTACAAGAATTGTGAGAAAAATGATTAGCTAATTGGAAATGTTACAAGTGATTGGTATTTATACTAATGAAATGAAAGAGATAAATTTTCCCGCCAATACTTGAGAGTAACGACCATTTGACTTGCGTTGACCGTTGACTATTGTTGACCTTGGCTCATAATGTGAGTAGAATCATATTTACATAAAAATATCAAGAACAAATTTATACACAGAACAAATATTTTGAAGCCCTAAAAGGGCCCCGGGCGGTCGCCACGCCCACCCTTGAGAAAGGCCATGTACATTTGATTTGTTGAAATCTTACTCCCCCACTAACTAGGGTTTGCTTTCAGTCATGTTTTAATCCCAAAATTTATCAAATGTTTTGTCCCTTTCCATGTAAAAAAGGGATTGATTATTTGTGCTTTGGCATATTAAAGTCTACTTTCAGTTGATTAAAAATGATGAAAAAATAACATAAAAATAATGATCTTGTATGATTGTTATAGCAAAATTTGATTTTCTTAAGTGTTATAGCAAAATTTGATCTTGTATAACACCTACCAGTGAGGTGTAGCTGCTGGTAGGTTTGTGGGGATAATGAGAAGGAAATGTAACTGTGTAAGGTAGAGCCCCTCTTAAGTGTGAATGGGGCTATATACTTCTTGGTGATGCCTTCTCAGTGGTCTTTGCAATTCATTGTATGGCTGAATGTTTTGTATTTGAGCTGAGATAGGAAATGTAGCCAAGAGTATATGGTAGGTGCATAAAAGGTGGATTGAGTTTCTCTATTTTGGTTCTGTATTGTTTCTGGTACTTACTATGTAGAGGTATCCGAGGAATAGATAATTTGTATTAGAGAAACTCTGTATTTGGTTGTCTGCTTGTTTGTATCATGACTTTTAAAGCTACAATTTATTATGGGCCGTTGGATCATTGCAAATGCCAGGTGTCATTTTATTAGAGTTTTGACAAGGAGATCAAGTTTAGAATAGCTTGCTATATAGGAGGGGTAGATATAGGAGGGGTAGATTCTGAAAATGACAATATAATTCAACATGGCATATTGGGTGAAGTCAGGCTCAAAATTCTGTAAAATTTAGGTTCAGACGACCGGGTTTAATGGTGTGTTCTAACAATGGCAGTGGAGCTGAATTTGGTATAATTCTTTTCACCCCATGATAAATATGTCTTGACTTGCCACCGAATATTAATACATCTCCTGATTCTAACAAGACCTTGTTGGACTTGTGCACATTTTTTGTCTGGCCATATAGAAATTGTGCAGTCACCAATCGAGATGGAAACCAAGGGGTTTCCTTTATTCGCTTCCACATCCTGTATAACGATTTTGATAGTTTATATGAAATTAAAGCAAAAGAGGAACTAAGACAAAAATTATGCACAAGTTTTATAACACACATGCACAAATAAATACATTTGAATTTTGATCCTTGAATCCCGACCTCCAACATTGTTACTATTTAGTTGATCACGAAAATTATGAAATCGATTATCAATTATTTATGTTACATAAGTGACCACCCACCATTCTTACAAAAATAATCGAAATAAACAATATAAACTACAGAAAAAAGGACGATGAAAATAAAATTTACATATTTAGACATTGTAAAATAATTATGCGAAAGACTTTCGCTTTTTTAATTTATAGTGTGATATTGTTAAATATGCATCTTAAACAAAGAAGGAAAAAAACATCGTTTGTACATTTCAAATCATGCAGTTTGTATCTTAAGACATCCTAATTAATCTGGTCTCGATAATACATATATAAAGATGTTCGAGTTTAATCATTTGAAGCCAAAGTGTACCTTTAACTTTATTTGGGAACGGTAAAGAACATAGAAAATACACAAAGAAACTAAAACACATACATATATAAATGGAAGTAAAGAACCAACCTTATGAAAAGCACGTCGACCGGTTTTTGTATAAAACTTGACTATACAACTATCAGGACACCTCATAGAAAATTCATGCTGTGAGTTCAGATAGGCTTGAGTATCTTGAATGGAATTTTTGACCAATGAAAGCATGTAACCAGGAATCGGTTGAAAAAATATATGAGTTCCGGGTGCACAATATCCAGCTTTTGGGTCCCAATATCGACCGAAGCACATCAAACGGAATCGAAATTTTGATCCATTACTAGAACTAGGTTTATAAAAACCCAAGTGCCCGACACCAAATTCTTGGCATGTATTCACTATTTCAACCTAGAAAGATAACAAGATGGGTAAAAATATGACTGGTCTTTTAGATTAATTGCTCAGCAAGAAATCAAGCATTGTAAACCTTTGTAGAAACAGAGGAAACCCGTATAAGCTAAAACTTATTAGTGATTTTGAAACTTTATAAAATGAGTTTTGAAATGTACTTTAGCTTCCTTTGTTAAGTGTACCTTAAAAACGCATATACTTATTGGTTGTTCACAATCGCCTCACTGATGCTGATGGCAATTCTTCAAGAAAATAATGCGTGGAATAAAGATACCTGGTCACAGAGACTGATGTAATTCTTCCAAAGAATCATTCCTGGTGCAAGTATTTGTGTTGTTGGATTTGAGCTTTTGGGGAGGATTAAACTGAATGGTTTCTTTCTTTTACGCTCCTCAGTTATACTAAATATTTTTGTTCGATGCAGATTGCTATTATCAAATTGAGTTTGTGTTAGATGCAACCTATATTTATCATAATTAATTGTTGGAAGGTTCCCATGTTGTTTAAATACTTCACATGAGAATGTCGTTGATGATCCCAGAGATTTAAGTAAAGGAATAGAAGACTTCTTGCACATCTCATAATAATATGCATCCTGTAAATTGAAATGAGTATACAAATATTAAGCAAACAAAGTTTATTTGTTGAGGGAAACTTGATCCATTTTAATATAACAAGTAGAAACCAACACTTCCAATATTGAACTAGAATAAACCAATAGTCTAATTGATGCTTTTGTCCTAAGAAGACCTAACAAAATACTTGTTTGATTCAGTAATTAGCAGTGGACAACTGTTCATGATGCTAGCTCAAAAATATATCAAAATTTATATAAAACCATACCACCATTCGCAAGTTAAAAGTCTACAATATTTTGAGTGAGCCCTCTTTTCTACCAATGAAAGTATAACAATTTGCCAAACTAGCAGTAAAAGAAACATCATTGTTCAAATTAGTTACCCTCTTCTCCAAATAAATACAAGGACAAAAGTAAACACTTGTTTCTTTGCTTCAGATAAAACAAATGTCAAATACTACTAGTAGTAATAGATAAAGTTGACTTGATTATTTTAGAGTGTTTGAAATTGCTTATTTACACAGATAAAGCATTTTTGAGTGTTTGAGTAATACACATTATCTACTAATAAACTAAGCACTTAATAAATTAGCTTGACATAGGCAAATTAACATAATTAACCCTCCCCCCTTAAATGTATTAAAGCAAAAGTATTATTTTGAAAATAAAACATTCATGTGAAATCTCAAGCAACCATTCAAAGGGTAAACAAATTTTGTTGCAACAATGCTACCAGATATGTGGCAAATTAACCACTCATGTGCCTCAGTGGCAAAAGACTTGTAACTATATTATCATAAAACTTGAGAGGTATAAAGTTATTCTTAATGACAAACATCCCTCAAAAGGTAGGGTTTTACTATGTTTAAGTGTGGGCGGCAATAGGTTCACATATAGTGAATTAGTCGAATAAAAGTTCGGAAATCATAGCTAAAAATATATATATGTGGCAGATTTGACCTATTGATATATGTAGTTCACGTAAAAAGAATTTCTCTTGAAACCAAGTCTAAAAAGGGGTGTAAATGTCATCAAATATTTTTAGATAAAAATGAGCATATAATTTATCTATGTATCGCAACATTAGAGAATCAAAAGCAAAAGAGTGATTTAGTTTATTAGTCACGTACTCTTATAATCCTTGGATGAAACGGTAGCGACCGAAGCATGCGCCGTTTGATGAATAAATGATTCATAGTCAAAATTATATTATACTATTACACATTTTAGGTTTTAAACGACGTAGTTTTTTTTACCCATTTCACTATTCATCATAAGCACTGTAGCAGTGCTGGGCCAAAAAAGCCCAAAAATTTGGGTCGGCCCAATTAGTTTTTTTTTTTTTTTTAAATTGTTGGCACAAAATAGGGAGGGAAAAAATGTTACAAAAGTACCGACGCATTCAGATAAAAAAATAACCCGCGTAACATTTCCGAATGACTTAAACCACGCCCAATACTATGGGTCGGCCCAATTATAAAAAAAGTACCCCGCGTAAACATTTCCGAATTGACTATACTGAACAAGAAAAATCCGCACTATTAAATATGAGAACCGAAACAAAAAAAAACTCGCACAATAATTAAAGAAAAAAAAAGAATAATGACATAAGACGGAACATACGCGCAAAAAATAGCGCCCGCAGCTAACGTGCAGGAAAAAATTAACTTACACTATTAAACATAAAAAAAACGCGCGAAAAAACAAATAAAATAAATAAATAACACATTTCCACAATAAAACACGTCGTTTGGCACTGCTTGACAGCGCTATAAAATGACAGTGGCCACATAGCCTAACATTACCAAAACCACCCCGGCCCAATGGGCTCCGGATATTGTTCATCGGCCAAAAAAAAAAAAACTTTATTATCCCTCTCCTCGTTTATTTTTTGGCAAAAATAAGAATTTTTTTACAGAAGGATACACTCATCTTTAACCTATTTACGACTTTTCTATCGCATGGGCAAAAAAAAAACGTCAAATTGTCATTTTTATAAAAAACAAAAAACAAACTATTAAACATGAGACCGAAAAAATAAACCTAAAAAAAAAATTAATGCCCCCGACAACGCGCGAAAAATTAACGCCCGCAGCAACGCGCGGTTAATCTTGCTTGTTGAAAACAAATACCGAGTACTACAGAAAGGGTAATTGAAAACAAAATATGGGCTGGGCCAAATATATTACATTAAAAAAAATATTAACATTTATATACCATACTAATAGTGGAAATAAAACGACGTAGTTTTTGATCACCTGCTTACAGTGCACCCGCCCATTGGCTCTCAAATTTGCGCCAGCTCATTTGGCTTTTTTTTTTTGGTTATTTGGTATTTTTAGGCATATGTACAAAAAACGCTGGGTAGCACAAAATAAAATTTAAAAAATACAAAAATATTACTTATTCAGATAAAAAAATACCCACTTCATGAGGCCCATCACATAAGCCCACATATTATATACATATACTATAGGTGGTGGAATAAAACGACGTAGTTTTGTTCCACGCGCTACAAAAAACAACGTGCTACGGCTCACCCAGTTGTGCTCCCAGTTTGGGCCAGCCCATTTGCTTATATTTTTTTTTTATTTTTTTTTTTGGTTTTTTTGTTTTTTTAGGCCAATGTAAAAAAAACCGTATCGGAACACAAAATAGAAAAAAAAAATTACAAAAATATTGGCTTATTCAGATAAAAAAATACCCGCGACTTGCGGGCCCAACACATAAGCCCATAATAAAGAAAATCCCATATACTATAGTGGAATAAAACTACCGTATTTTTGGTTCCACGGCGCTAAACGCGTGCTCGCCTTTGGGCTCGCCAATTTGGGGCCAGAGCCCCGCTTTGGCTTTATTTATTTCTATTTTATTTATTTTGGTTTTGTTGTTTTTTTAGGCAATGTAAAAAAAACCTACTCTCGGCACAACATAGAAAAAAAAATTACAAAATATTGGCTTATACAGATAAAAAAAATACGCGCGACATGAGGACCAAGACGTAAGCCCAACAAAAAACAAACGAATAAACATGAGACCGAAAAAAATAAACCCCACAAAATAAAACAATAGAAAAGAATAAAAATAAAAATTTAAAAATCGCAAAAATTAACCCCCACTATTAAACATGAGACCGAAAAAATAAACCCGCACAGTCATAAATACAATAAAAAAAATGCCCCCGGCAGTAACGCGCATATCTCATATTAAAAGCCATTTTCCCATATAACTATATAAAGAAAACCCGTAAACACCAATAAAAGAAACTTTTCAAACATGAGCCCCAACACATAAACCGCCACATATACCCATATAAGAAAAAAAAAAAACTATTAAACATGAGGCCGAAAAAATAAACCCACACAAAATAAAATAAAAATAAAAAATAATAATGCCTCGCAACAACGCGGAAAAAATTAACGACCCGCATCAACGTGCGGGTAATCATGCTTGTTACTACCAATTTACGGTCCATTACCTAATATCAGGGTTTGCCTTGCATGCTAAGTTTTTTTATAGCTTTAAAGCAACCGCTTGATGTTTAAAACGATGTTTGGGAACTCGCGCTACGCGGCGGGTTGTTTGTATATCGTGTCGTTTTACGGTTATTTGATACTTGTTGTGACCCACTGAATAACGACTTGCTATATATATATTTGAACAATAGCTAAGACGGGATATAGGATTAAAAAGTGTCGATTATAGATACTTTATTGGTTTATTTATTTTATTTAATGTTTGGACTTTAGTTTATGCGTAAAAATAGTTTATTTTATTTAATGTTTGGACTTTAGTTTATGCTTAAAAATAGTTTATGTAATAAGGATAAGTGAGTTTAGTAAAAAATACTCACTTAACCAAAGTAGAATGATTAATTAGTTAATGGTACAGTGTGCTAACCACATTATTTGTCATAGATACAATGAATCAATCTTAATCATTTATTTTTTCATCAGAAATAAAAGAACCCGCTTTCCACCTCTTTTTTAAAAATAAAATATCTTACAAACGGTAAATCGTCACACGACAAAAAATACATCATCGCGACGAGTATTTTTTTATCTTTTCAGAAAACCGGGTTGACACGATATACTTTCGGAGAAACTTTTTTGATTTTTTTTTTTCAGTCACAATTGCAAAAATCATATATGATTCCGTAAACCGAATCAAATAAGATTCGTAATAACGAATCATATATAATCAGTTATAATGATTCGTATAACGATTCATAAATATTTCATAAATCATATATGATTTGTGATTCCGACAATTTTTTTTCAGTCACGAATTGCGAAAATCATATATGATTCGTATAACGAATCATATATGATTCGTATAACGAATCATATATGATTTCATAAAATCATATATGATTTGTGATTCCGACGAACTTTTTTTCAATTTTGTTTCAGTCACGAATTGCGAAAATCATATATGATTCGTATGACGAATCATATATGATTCGTATAACGAATCATATATGATTTCATAAATCATATATGATTTCATAAAATCGTATATGACTTCATAAAATCATAAAAAAAGTTCGTCGAAAGTACATAGTGTCGCCCCTTTATAGAAAGATAATTTAATTCTCGTCGCGATGATATGTTTTGTTTTGCGTAACGATTAACAGTGTGTGAGATATTTAATTTTTAAAAAAGAGGTGAAAAGTGGGTTTTTTTATTTTTGATAAAAAATGAGTGACTAAGATTGGTTCATTGGGTCTATGACAAATATTGAGTCTATATTGAACTTTTGGCCATTAGATAAAGGGGTTGAGGCTTTTAATCTCACTTCTTCCCCTAATTTCTTTCTTCTTTTATTAAATTAAAAATTAGTGAAACACTTGTCTTCCTCTCTTATTCTTTGTATCTATATCTATACTACATATAAAATATTTTGCATTCTCTTTCTTCATTTAATGCTCTAAAAATTTTAAGTAATCTAAGTTATGAAGCATATTGTACAATACTTTTAATGCACAAATAAAACTTAATTGTAAGCATTACAAGTTTTATAGCTTTGCTTACATATAATCAATGCTAGAATTAAAATATATCTCTTTACTCAAACGTACAACTAATATAACACATGATACAATCTAATTAATGCCCAAAAATTATGTAATGCAAGAATTTATTCCATATGTATAATTAATTGATGCGCTAACTTAAAATTAAGCATTACAACTACGAAAACTCAATGTACAAAACAGCTAGAGAGGTCCTTAAGTCATACCGGTTTTGACTGTTAGAGGTAAAGTTTACTATTCGAGAGACTTAGGTAACAACGACGACACGGAATCATGTGTCTTTTTGACAACACCATCAACAACCGCACTTTGACATTTTAATAGAGACAGCGCGCGATAAATTTATTCCTTAAAATTATCGTCAAGCGTAAAGTCGTTATCACGAAAAACATGTAATCGAAAAATATAGCTCGTCAAAATTTTTGATTAAAGGGTACCCGCCGCCGCATCGCGCGGGTACCCTGCTAGTTACATATGAAGCAAATTAGACACTTTCTCTTCATTTAATGCCCCCAAAAAAATTAAGTAATCCAAGTTATAAAGCATAATGTATAATCCTTAAATGCAACCTTTCACCACAAAAGAATTAAGTAATGCAAGTTATAAAGCATAATGTGTAACATCCGGTAATTTTCAAAATTTTAAATGACTATTTTACCCTTTGACTTTTTTGGTCTGACTTGACTTTTTGACTTTTGGTCTTTTATTGTCACGTAAAAGCGATTACCGCGTGACCGGTAAAATTTTCGGAACATATTTTAAATAATAAATCATAATTATTATTACATCTTTCATGTGCAAGTTATTTTTAACTTATTTGAATTGAAAACGAACAAGATATATGTTATTTCTAAGCTGACTTATCAAAAACGAACCACTAAATCACGTTTTCACGACTCGGAAACAGAAACAACGTAACAACGCAACTAAGAAAAAAAAACCAAAACACGCGCGCAAAACCTTTGACATTTATACATAGAGTACTAAGCAGCATCAGATAAATATATAATATATTCCTTAAAAATTATCGACAATCAAGCGTAAAGTCGTATCCACCCCCCCATCCCTAATCCCCCCCACACCCCCGCATCTCCCCGCCATCACCATGCGAAACCCCTCCCCCCCAAACCAAACCAGCGCCCACCACACGCACGTAACCTCCACCTTATATGCAGACCCCCCCAAGCCCCTTTACCTCCCCCCACCCAACCCCCCCCCTCAACCCCCCCCCTCCTCCTCCCCGCTCCTCCCCTCCATCGCGCTTGTACCCCTGCAAGTTTACAAATGAATGCACAAATAGACACAAACCCCCCCTAATATTCTCTTCATATTAATTGCTCCTACCCCCACTGCCCCAAATACATTGTTCCGCCCCCTTTCCCCCACCCAACAAAAATTAAGTAATTTCCACGTTAAGAGAAGCATAATGTATGAATCCGTTAAATTGCAAATGTATAAAAGAAACCTATTTAACCTCATCCACAATTCAAACAATCACAATATTCAACAAACCAACAACAAAAGAATTAATAATGCATTAGTTTATAAAGCAAATGTGTAACATCATCGCCCAGTTAATTGTCAATTTTAAATGACTATTTTACCCTTTGACTTTTTTGGTCTGACTTGACTTTTTGACTTTTGGTCTTTTATTGTCACGTAAAAGTCGTATTACCGCCCGTGAACCGTAAAATTTTTCGAACATATTTTAAAATAATAATTCATTAAGTAATTATTACAAACATTCATGTGCACCGAGATATATTTAAACTTAATCTTGAATTGCAACGAACAAGATATAAGTTAATTCTAAGCTGACTCTATCAAAAAACTACAACCACTAAATCCACGTTTTTCCAAACACTCGGACTCTAAAGTCAATAATGATGTAAAACGACATTCCGGACAACTTTTTAGTTTTGACCGAGACCCACCGCATAACAGTCAGAAAGTGACTGTAAATTCCCCTGCAAAAAGGGTTAAGAAACAGAGAAAATAATTAAATTATATATAATTAACACTTTTTTATTAATAAAAATATATTAATAAATTGAGTCGCAACATTTAATCAGTAGAACGTTTTTTGAAGATGCAAAAATTCGAGAAAAGCTCATTTTAACGTACAAAAGTATTATGATCGAAATATACACATAAAAAATAAAACGATTTTTAATAAATTTTATAAAACTTAATTGAAAATGTGTCGAGGTGAATACTCCGTTTTCCATGGGAAACATTATTTTTATGGAACGGCAAATGACGCAAGAATCGAATTTAAAAAAATCATACATCCTTACGAGGCTTAAACTAGTCCCTAACTATTAATTTATCAAAAGTTACACTTTGGCCCTAGTTAAAAAATATTTACAAAATGAACGCCCCATCTATTTGTGACATGACACGATTTATTTATAACTTTTAAATAATATTTTAGTTATATATATAAATATATATATATATAATAAAAATATATAAATATATATATTAAATATATATATATATATATATAATTTTATACATATATAATATATATATAGAATATATATATATATATAATTTATACATATTTTTTTTTTCATTTCTCCTTATAAAACGAACACGAACACATGCTCTTTCTTTCCCTTCACGTCAGCTAAGTTTATTTTCGGGCACCCAACCGACGCGGTCGTGGATTTCCGGCCACCCGCCCCGGGCCCGCCGGCCCGGACCTGCCGCCGGAAAACCATTTCCGGCGAGTTTTCCGACCGACAAGTCCCCAAAAGCCCCGGGTTAACACCTACCCTCCATCAGGGCAACCGATCGGTATCCGTATCCCCACCGACGTTAAGGGTTCCTGCGGCGGGGGGTGGGGTTGTCCACCGCATTTGGATCCGCTCTTGACCCTACTACTCCCGCACATCGATTGTACTCCGACTTGATCGCGATAGGGCAGCGGCGGATGGTGCTCCCGAATTACTACTTCGTGGTCCCGAGCACTGCCGCACACCCGCGCTGTGCCGTGCTGCACGAGCGATCGATCACCGTACTCATAACGCGATCCACGCGATCACCCATCGGACGACTCAACAATCATCACCTACTACGATCACCGCACTCAGCTCAGCGCGCAGCGCTGCGCACTTCCCTCTTCGTGGGCGGGACACCCGGATGCGGGGAATAAAGCGGCGGGGGGGACACGCCAAACGACGCTGTACAACCACCGCAAGGGTGCGGGTGGTTTTTATTAACACCAAAAAGGTACGTTTGGATCTGGAAAAACACCATAGGGTGCGTTCGGTTATAAAGCACCAACAAGGGTGCGTTTTGCTTTGTCCTCAGGCCACTATAGGGTGCGTTTTGTTTTGATAAAAACCGCACCAACGGTGCGTTGGTTTTGTGTTTCGCACCAAGGGTGCGTTTAGTTATTTAAAACAGCCGAGGGTAGTGAGTTTGGTTTGGTTTGTATCAGCCCACAAGGGTGCGTTTTGGGTTTGATAAAGCACCACGGGTGCGTTTGATTTTGATAGAAACATCGAAAAGGGTGCGTTTGGTTGTGATAAACGCCACATAAGAGTGCGTTTGGTTTAGTAGACTGACAAAAGGGGTGTTTAGTTGGCTGTGTAACCGCACAAAGGTGTGTTTGGTTGGGCAGAATCCGCACAAGGGTGCGTTTGGTTGGGCAGAATCCGCACAAGGGTGCGTTTGGTTGGACAAAATTGTAATAAGGGCGTGTTTGATGTTAGCCGAAATACACTAAGGGTGCGTTTGGTTTATCAGAAACGACATAAGGGTGCGTTTGGTTTTAGAGACAGCCTTTAGGGCATGTTTGATTTATAATAATCGATTAATAAAATTTTTACGAGATTTATAAACATAAAACCGGATATATATTGGTGGTTTAAAATGGTTAAATAAATAAGCGATAAAATATTTTGTTCGGTTTAAGATATAATGAACATATAATATCTATGAAATTATAACTAAAACACGCGGGTGTTTGAAACATTGAAACGCGAGTATAATATGGCAACATGGATTTGAATTCCATAAAAATGAAAATGAGTCTAAAAGAAAAGGTCATGACGACATTTATATAAATTACTATACTTAATAAATTTCGTTACAATTTCTATTATTTTAAAAAAACCCGATAAAAGACGAAGTTATATAGTCTTAAGATCGTTAATTTGTAATTATATAATAACCAGATAAACGAACGAGAACTACACTTTTGTAAATGAGAAAACTAGTTTAACTAAGACCCGTCGAGGAAACGAATACTAAATTATAATTTTTTTTATAATTCCCGATTAAAGGACAAAGAAAAGACTTTAAACATGTGTTTACTTTTATACAAGAACTTTTATTTAATTAAGTGGTGATTTTCGAAAACATGTCAAACTGTTTGGTTTAATTATTTACTCGCACTTCTTATATAATACTTGCAAAGTATTATACATTTCATATTAATCCTTGGATTGTTTGTCTTTGTCATATAATTCACAGTATGAGTTATATAATTGTTATTTTTCATAAGTAATATATACGGCATATATTACACACTTTGCGTTTACTTTCGATTTATTTTATTTAACCAACCACCAAACTATTACAACTTGAAATCTAAATATTTATCAACGTGTCGCGTTGATGTACTCATCCATCGGAAAACCCAAGTACATTATCCTAGGCTAGTGGGTCTTAGCCGTTAAGTCAAACCGCAACTTCTTGATCGAGCCGTTTCGGTTTTCCGTTTGTGTTGTGCTTAATATGTGCAGTTATGCCAATCGTTCTACAACATCAATGTGAGTTTATAGCCCCCCTGTTTTTACTAGTTTTACATATATTTTTGGGGTGAGAACATGCTTGTTTACAAATACATTTACATTGTTGATTACAAATTGGTTTACATGTTTATTTATATATCTCGCGATGAGATACAATACTTGGTCTAATTTTTAGGCGTGAACACTCTCTATAACTTGGTTATACACTCATATGCATATCTCACGGTGAGATACAACATTGGTTTTTTACTTATGGATGCAACAACTATACTTTTACTCGAATGATTATGGATTAGCTTAGGTTGCAATGAACCTGTAAATTCACTTGGATGTGAGCGCGAATGTTATGAAATAGATCTATTCGGGATTGACAATCCCCGTTCGGGTGATTAGCTATCACTGGGCAAACGAACGTTATAACATGTCGGAACACGATTGGTTGAGTCTTCAGGGCCAACAATTACATACACATGAATATTTTCAGAAATGCCCGGGTGTTCTTGGAGGGAACACCTACGATGGGTACACTCTTACTGTGCCTTGAATAAAGTGGCATACAAACAAGTCTACGTCGCAGTTTCCATGAACAATAGAGTAATTGTAATCATTGGTTTATTAACACCACATGGATATTTATTGTGTCTTGAATAAAGTGGCAATACATACTTGAAACATTTTGGTGATATATATATAAATATCATACATGCTTTGAACAATTGCGGTTCAACATTCACACGTATATTTTTGTGACTATTTGGGGATTGAAATGGTCATGCATACTTTACAACTATTTGATTTCTAAAAATCATACATACATTTTGGAAGGACAATATAAGGGATTAAAAAGGTCATACACACCGTTACAGTTTTCTTGGTTCAACAATTACACTTAAACAAAAAAAAAAAAAGATAGGAAGAAAAAAGTAGAAACATCTATAGAACTACCACCAAATTAAGATGACACTTTTTTTAAGCATGTTTTTCTCATGAATTGAGATTCTTGCTTACTTGATGTGCACTAGAGTCTAAAACTGATAGATATTCATTTATGATTTCTACTTAAATAAAATGGGAAGATCAACAAAAATTCTCGTTGTATTGCTTTCAAGTTTTTTTGTGGTGATGCAATTATGGGACAAATGTTATATCAATTTCAAGAAAATCAACGAGATTACTTTTCAAGCGACACATTTAGAGGTCGTTTTCTTGTATCTTGTGCTGTTGTATTATGAAGTAACGCCCCCGGACACATTTCCGCTGCGACGTATTTTTGGGAGTGTTACATAATATACAATCCTTAAATACAACATTTCACCACAAAATCAACTATATAACAAATACAAATATTAAATTAAAATGTACAACATTTATTCCTCCTTGCATATGTTACAAATATAAACTAAAACTAATTAAATACACTAATTAATGTTACTTTCCTAAAATAAAAAATACACGTTATTATACACATTGTACAAGCAAATAAAACATACAAAGCTTAAAAAAAATTTATGCTAACAAGTTGATGATACATATGGTTTTAAAAACTGAACCGGACCTACGAGGTTCAAACCAAAATCGGAGTCGCCAACCGATGGCTAACCAATAAGTACATCTGATCCGAAAAATGAAACGGAGATGACCGGTCGAAACCGGTAAAAACACCTGAATGGCCTCATCTATGTTCATTTTGTGTTGCGTAAACCTTCCAAGTATACCAAGAAGTTCATTGTATTGTTCCATTACTGGTCTTAAATCAGTCATTTTGTAAATTGTGAAATTACTAACAAGGAACTTCTTACGTAAGGCATCCTCAACCATATATTTGGCCTCCAAGGAAGCCCATAGTTCTATGAAAAATTCATTTGGTAAATATCAAATAAATGATCAGACATACCATTGAGGATTTAACCTCTGCAAACATAGTCATCATTTTCCCACTTGTTCCTCTTCTTGATCTGTTCCATGGTTGCATTCTCATCATCTTCAAGAATAAGAGTAGTTGGCACATACACCACACTCATGCTGAAAAGACAAAACTTCATCTTCTTCTGCCATATCCTAAAGTCCACCCCTTCAAACTTGTCAAGCTTGGCAAAGTTTAAAGTCATATGTTTCATAGAAGTAGCAACCATTGATTATCACAGAATAATCTTCTTTGATTGTTGGTTGTGCTTAGCCTAGAAAAGGGTGAAGATAATCAATAGCTTAACTAATTACCAATGATGGTTATCGGACATCAAATATTATATAACATAAACGAAAATATTTAATATCAAAGTTAAAAAAAACTTCAAAAAATTAAAATGACAATTATTTTTAAACGGAAGGCGCATGTGATTAGACGATAGTTTTGTCATTTTAGAAAAAAAAATTCCTAGATTTGAAAATAGCCTCATAGCCTGTCAAATCTATACTCCTTATCTATATTCCTTATAAAGGAGATTTATGATTCTTTTTCAAGAGAATCTTGAAAGTTGAAAAACACTAAAATTTAATGCTAAGGGGATCTTGAATTTTCACATTAAAACCGTCTAATTGAAATGCTTGAAACCGTCTAATTAAATGTGAGAAAATTTTAAAACCGTTTAATTGAATGCTAATTGAAATGCGTTTCTAATTGAAATGCTTGAAAGATGGAAATGAATGCTAATTTCATTCAATGCTAAAGTTCAAATTACTAACCCATGCCTATATAAATAGGTGAATCATCCATCATTCATAATTCATAATTCAAGTAACAAAATGAGCAATGAGACTCGATAACAAAAAAACCATTCATGCTCAATCAGAAGCAGAAATAATGGTACGTTTTGTCCTAATATTGTGTTTGTTTTAATATTGTGTTTGTCCTAATATTGTACTTGTATTTGTATTTGTGTAGACTCATCCCAATTCTGCTCTACATCCTATTGATGTAGAAAATTATGCAGAAGCAATGGTACGTTTTATTTACTATTTGTCCTAATATATTATGCTTGTTCTAATATTGTGTTTTCATTTGTATTTGTGTAGACTCATCCCAAGCTTGCTCTACATCCTATTGATGTAGAAAATTATGATGCTTCTCATTCGGATGATGAAGATGAAGCTGAAAAAGATGTTGCTGCATCTTATAGAATAGAATGATAAATGAACATGTTTTATAAAAATGCTACGTAAACAAACTGGATCAAATACATATACTTTTTATTTGAATACAGTAATTGTTTTCTGTCGATTAGCATTTATATAAGAAATGGTGCTTTAAAAGCTATGTTGATCATATAATTAACTGAGCCAAATTTGTTCTCTAAGTTTCTACAAAATCATCAAGTTTAACATTCAAATCACTTAATATTGGTAAGAGAAATCATAAATTCAATTTGAGAAAAGAAAGTCAAATCATCTTAAGTTTGTCATGTCTTGAATTATATCTGTCTATACGTCTATCTCTGCTCCTTATAAAGGAAATTTGCCAATACCTTGAATTTTCAACATTCAATCTTGAAACCTTGAAACTTGAAAGTTAAAAACATCTAATTTAAGAAATGTTGAGAATTAATACGTCTAATGTTGAGAATTAATACACGTCCAGCTTTAATTGGAAATGTTGAATGCTAATTTTAGAAAAAGATGGAAATGAATGCTAATTGAAATGCGTTTCTAATTGAAATGCTTGAAAGTTGAGAAAATTTTAAAACTGTCATATACGTCAAATAAATGCTAATTGATAAATATAACTCTTGAAAGTTGACAAAAAGTATTTTATTTTAGGCAATGTTGAAACTTAAATGCAAGCTTTAATTCTTGAAATGTTGTAACCTTTTGACTTTGAAATTTATATTACAAATATTACAAATATATATAGGGTATGATTTGAAATAGATAGAAATTTATATTACGAATATAGAAATGATTTGAGAAAAGTTGAAAACAAAAGAATGCATTTAAATGATGAAAATAAAGTAGAAACTTATGCCAATCGTGTAGAAATATATGAATGATTTAAGAAATTTATGTCAATCGTTTATTTGTGGGTTGAAAGAGTTCAAACCTAAAATTTGATAAGTATATAAATGATTATATAAAGTAAAAACAGTGTATTTTGATTATTTGTCAACCGTGTATTCTACTTATTTTCCGGAAAAGATTTTATAAATTCTTATGCTAATCGAAATTGATTTTCAATAAATAATTTTTCAAACTTTACACATATGTTGTCATTATCTTTATTTATGACATTTATTTTTCTTTACTACATATATAAACGATTTGCCTTAATTTTTTGAAATTTAAGAATCTTGAGAATTTAAAATGTTTAAATGGCAACGCTTAATCTCTAATACTTGATTTGAAATTTGTTTGAAAAGAAAAAGACATGCATTGATGAGACGGTTTCAATGCAATTTTCTTAGAATTTGTAATTTTTGTATGACAAAGATGTGGTTAAGTACATTAAAAACATAGTTAACCTTTTTATTAGAAAACTCAATTATGAAACTTTCATTACATGTTCTTTCTATAGTTAATCATAATAGTATGAATAACAAGCGTATCTAAATAGATCTTATTCACTAATTTTCCTTAATTGTGAATCATTATATTTAAGAGTAATATTTTCGACATATATTAAAGTCTTTTGGGGATCCACTTGATGAAATACCATCTGGTCAATATAAATTTCATTTTGCTTTAAATGCAATGAAGGTTAAAAATTCATTGGTCTTCATGAGCTTGATGTTATAACGGGTTGTTATATGTTCTTTGATACATGACAAAAATTATTATTTGAGGTGAATTATCACATGTCACAACATTTTGATATCTTCACGTATTATGTTTGAACGTTACATGAAAAACGTGCCACAATATTGCATATCCTTAATTATCGGCCGTTAGGGATTTTCCGTGCGTGCACATGTACTCGTCTAGTATCAATATAAAATAAAATACTAAATAACTTGATTTTCAAGATGTCGACTACAGTTAGAGTTCCATGTTAGTAAATATCCTATTTTTTATTGATATTTTTTTTATAATTGTGTCCTAACCTATTTAATGCATTAGTATATTTGTACATTATATATTGTTGATTTATATGGGTAATATTAAGAGTAATTAAATAATATTTAGTTACCATAATGAAACTCTATAAGATATTTTATTTTGATGGGAGATCCAATATCCTTATATAACTATATAATAATGTCTAGGTAATGTATTATGGTAATGATTTCATAATCATAACTTAATTAGAAGTTGATCCCTGCTTGACCTCTTTTATAAATAGAGGATTATTCACCTCATAGGACATACACAAAAACACACAAACATTCTTTTATAAATAGAGGATTATTCACCTCATAGGACATACACACAAACATTACGATCCATCACTAAGAAGAGATGATTAAGTAGAAGATCCCCATCCAACCAGTGTTCTTCGTTCATGGTGATGTCATTTTTCGTATCGAACATCACTACAAGAATTGACAAACCCTAACGTCATGACTTCATCCAATCCTAATCCTTCATCAAATAAGTTCTTCTTTGATGTTATTGTTATGATTACATGAGATTGATCTTATTTATGTTAATTAATCCAACATGTGGCATCAAGAGCGGTTTAAATCTCATGAATAATATTACTTTGATAAGGGCCTGTGTTTTTTATACCAAACAAAACGATGCAAAATTGTTCGTCGTTATTAAGGGTGTTTGAATTTAGGTCCAGTATACATTAATCGAAGAAAAATGATTCTTATGGCTAATTAGCAAGCCTACTAGTATGCCTAATGATTTGATTGGTGGATTTGAAAAAGTGATTGGTGGGAATTTGGAAAGAGAAAATACATGAATCAATTGTACAAGTATTTTATGCATTAGGCATGTATTTTGGCATAGATTGTAGGCCTAAATAGCATTACCCGATATGATATCCAACAAATTGATACTAAATATAAATTAGTATATTTCCATGTGGTTCTTCGAATCAGTGACTTTGTTGCTTAAATTCTAAAATAGTGAAGTTGCATGACAAATCAATAAGTAATGATTAACTAATGCATCCTGATATAGAAATTTAATCGAGAGTATTCTACAGTATGTTTTAGAAAGAAACATTACATGACTGCAAACTTGTTTAAAAGTTTTGAACAATGAGTTTTGTAGTGTTTTTCTTTCATAATATCATAATTATTAAAGGGCATTATTTGATATGTTTGTAATATATTTTAACATGTCTTGTGACTACTTGATTGTCAAAACTAGTTGTCATGCCCAAAGAAAGGCTACTAGTTGAAACAATTAAGTGAATGAACGGTCATACTTATGACTACCTAATAGTTGAAATTAGTGTTTGCCCAAAGAAAAGCACTTAATCAAAACAATTATGTGAATTAAAGTTATATTAAGTTACGTGTTAGTCTTTTACTGCTATCTCACATGTATGATAACACATGTGTTTCAATTCTAAACAGTGATAACTATAGTTGCATCTAAATTTGTATGTAATTATGCTATAGTCTATCTTTATTTTGAGTTTATGGCATTAGTTTGGTCACATTATAACTCATAAATAAATAAAACTAATTTGAACATTTATGTTCGGAGGAAAGAAACAGTTTTTTCTTGATTAGAATTAACAAGAGTGTATTCTTCTATAATGTTTAATTGAATAGGGTATACATGTTTTCATTATTTTGTTTACATGTATTATGACTACTTAGTTGTTAAGGTTGGTTGTAGGCCAAAAAGATGCAATTAATCGAAACACTTAAGTGAATGAAAGTTGTAACAATTTATGTTTTGATAAGTTTAGGTTATGTGTCAAGCCCAAAGGATGACCATAATCTTAATCATTAAGAGGTATTTGCAAATTATATACTTAGTTAACTAATATTTCTGCCTAAAGGTGATTATTTGTTAATTAAGTTTGCATGATTTAATAAAGAAGTTATTAATAGGTTGTTAATGGAACCAACAAGAAGTTAACAATTCCATCAAACTTCTTTTGTGAATCTGATTTTATGGTGTGGTTAGATTCCAATAACTAACATTTGCTTTATGGTTTGTTATACCTTTATGTTAATAATTTGATATATGCAAATTAAATAATTAGTTAGCAAATATTTCTGCCCATCGGTGAAGTATTTTGTTAATTGATTTTGCATAATTAAATGTAGAAATTATCAATGGGTTGTTAATGGAACCAACGAGAAGTTAACAATTCCATCAAACTTCTTATGTGAATCTAATTTTGTGTTGTGTTTAGATTCCAATAACTAACGTATGCCCTTAGGTTAGTTATACTTTTATGTTAATAATTTGATATAGTCCTTATTTTGAATAGTCCTTTATGTACACAAGTCATTTGCATAGATAACCATTTATAAGTTTTTGTAACCACTAAATATTTAAAACATGTTTAAAAGGGTAAACTAATATTTACTATGGTCATAAAGAATTTCAACATGCATTATGATACGATCATCCCATACCTCCTACAGTTGATAGAATGACACATCAATGAGTATTAATAAGGATTACATAAAGATCAGATTGCATGTTTATATGATAAAGTTTAATTTTATAAACTCGATAATAACACATGAAAGTACACTTTTAAATAATTTTCTCATCATTATGGTTTACATTTTTATGGTGTTTGTAAGCTTTTATGTGATTTTGAAATTAAATGGACAATGTAATCTCTTATGTATTTCATTATGACATTTTTTCTTATTAAGTTTGTTGACGTTTTTAAATCACTATACTAATAAGTAAAAGGAAAAATATGAAATAAACAATTATGATTACCACTTTCCATAAAAATGAGATCTATAATCTTTATAGCTTACATTATGACCACCAACTTATTTAATTGTTTAATAAAGAGAATTTTAGAAAGATGATCAAAGTTTCTCTATATGTGTAGACTAATCAAGTAAAGACACATCTAATGATCTTAAAATGTTTCTATAATGAAACAATGTCTTATAAAATGTATTATGTTCAAGAGTTCTTTGAAGAGTTTTGTCACAAATGTTAAAAGCACGTGTTAAGTGAATATGAAGGATTTTAATGACTTGCAATTCAGAAACTAGTGAGAATGGATTCTTTATTGAAACCAAAATAATTTTATTGTAAATTTAGAATTTGGTTTCATAATTTTATTCGATAACCTTATTTGTTATGATAAATGTTGACACTTAATTTATTAGTTTAAATTCAAGTGTTTGAATTTAAAATTATTCATTCTCATATTATTTGTTTGTGGTTCATTAGTTTAAAACTTTCATAAATTTACATTGCAATTAGTGACATTCTTTGAGATGTTTTTCATTATTTTTTAATTTCAATTATTTTAACAAGTAAAAAACTCTCTTATAAAGATGTGTACATTTTTATAAATGACATTGAAAATAATAACTTTTTTTCATTTTGTTTTGTTTTGATAATATTGATGATTATAGAGTGTACTTGATGAGAATCTCTTATGTATTAAGGCCGAGTTTTATAGAAGGTAAATAAACCATTAAGATAACATATTGGGTTAATTAGGGGGTGAAAATGTATTATGATAAGCACGTTTTATTAATTTCCCTAATCAATGTGTCTTATGTGAGGGAAATGGAGTTCTAAAATCATTTATGTAAGCCTTAACCAACTCAATTAAATGATATCACATAAAGGTGATTGTACCTTTATGAACATGGTACAATGTATGGACTGTGATTTAGTATCAAATATTGCCTATGAAGACATTTAAAGAAACCCCTAATAACGTGACACAAAATTAAAATCTTTATTTATGGTCTATTAGTTTGGACTAACAAAGTAACTAGTTTAAGGGTTACTAATTTCTAATCCTATTAAATTACTATCCTATTCAAAGATATTAAATCATTGACTATTAGTTTATAAATCGCCTTA
The DNA here is from genome assembly GCA_026074375.1 of Tanacetum coccineum. NCBI lineage: Eukaryota > Viridiplantae > Streptophyta > Magnoliopsida > Asterales > Asteraceae > Tanacetum > Tanacetum coccineum. Next base: position 78,284 of record BQNB010002762.1, read on the forward strand.
CATGTTATAATATGTTTAATTTTCATGTATCATAACAATCATCAAAATAGACTAACTGATGAGGTGTCATTTTATACACTTTTTCGGGGTCATTTAACCCCCTAAATCATGCATTTATACCTAAAATAGGTACTTAATCATTCATTTTCAGGTATTTAGCATTTGGGAAGCATTCGGAGGAAATACACGTGACATGGGCTCATTTGGAGAAGAAACAAACAAGATTACAAACCAACACCACACTCTTCAAGATTTAAAGTCTCAACGGCTGGAGACGGCGTCACCATTCATACACGATGCCGTCACACTTCATCTAGTGACGGCGTCACAACATTTCTTGACGGCGTCAGCCTGCACCGACTCAACTTGGATCCAGAAGATTCTACTTTATGACGTCGTCACGATTAAAATGCGACGTCGTCACAACGATATTCTTATAAATATAGACCTAAAATTAGAGTTTTATGTGTGTAACTTTAGAGTAAAAAGGGGGACGAACCCTAGTTCGTTTGCCAACTTATTAGGACGATTTTAGGGCCTCAAAACCCTATTATACCTATAACAACCCGTAATTTTCATCAATGTAAATATCCATCTATTAAATTAGATGCACTGTAATACCCATCTATTAAATTAGATGCAATGTAATATCCATCTATTATAAATATATCACCTTCTTACAGGAAATTTTTTTGCTTTATCTCAATATGCAACGTAACTTGCATCTCTAAAGTAAACGAGCTCACGCAACCTCTATCAATGCCATCTATATATATTTTTATATCATATAAATATCCTAATATGTCAAGTCTATATCCTAATATCATTTTTACTAAGTACATTATCCATTTAACGTACTTTTCAAAACGTTATTTCAAAACAAGCATTAAACGTTAACGTTTACATCAAAACCCTAATTATATGTAATGTATACATATAAAATGAATGTGTAAGCCTTCAAACATATGTACATGTGTATAATGAACCATATTTGAATCATAGTTTCCCTCCAAGTCAATGTACAACTCATTTAAGCTCAATGTACAAGTCAATAATGCCTAAACACCTAATTAGGTCATTTAAGCTCTTAAACCATATTTAAACTTTACACCACTTTAACATAAGGTACAAGTACTTAATTCATGACTCCTAAACCCTAATCTATCCATAATCTTAACCCTAATCCATGTTTTAAAACCCTAAATCATAAAACAAAACCCTAAACCCTAATTTCACTTTCAACTAAAAACTAAACCCTAAACCTAAAACTAATCTCTAAACCTTAATCCTAAGCCCTAATATCAGTCCTAACACTAATCCTAAACTTTAATCTACCCATAATCCTAACCTTAATCCACATTTTAAAACCCTAAACCCTAACCCGAAAGAAAAACCAACCCGACACCATTTTCTTTCCATTTTGACCCATTTTACACCCAAGCTAGCAACCAAGCACCTCAAGCAAGCACCCTAGCACCTCTATGACATAACAAGCAAGCAACCACGTAGCTTACAAGCACCTCCATCACCTCCTTGTCTTCATTTTCTTACCATGGCCACAAACACCCCTCCAACACTTCCTATCTAGTTTCTAGCTTATAAGACTCATCATACTAGCCCTCAATACTCACCTAAGCTAGCTTAGACACTTATCAAGCCCTTAGATGCTAAGAAAATTTGGCCACCAAGTGTTTTTACCCCTATATAAACCGAAACATATACCATATTTCATTTCATTCGACACATCTCATCTCATACCCTCAAATAGAATTCTTGCCTTCCATAGCAGCAATAGAAGATCAAGAGAAGTCCCTAAGCTTAGAATAGAAGCCAAGAATCAAGAAAAACAAAGCCTTGAAGTCGTTACTAGGCGTACAAACCCGAAAACCCCATTTTGACCCATTTTAGCTCAAGTAAGCCTAAGATCTTGATCCTTAAGCTTATATTCTGTACAATAATGTTTATAATATTCTTAAGATCATATATGAACTCTTGTTTGTAGCTTTGAATCCTTAAACCCATGTGTTTTTGATAAAAACCCTAAAAATAACTCGTTTTATTTTCTAGCTAACGGATCCTTTTTCTAAACTTTTGTTACGTTAAAACTTCTTATTTTAGCTTATACTAATAATCTATAACCTAAAAATATCATTTGGAATTTAAATAACCTTGCTGGCTTTTTGGACTTGTTTCAAAAGTGTCATGCATAGGGTATATATCGAAACTTCTGAAATTTATAAATAAAGGGGCGAAAATGTCAATTTTCTTAAAGTTATACCTATAAGGGACCTATTTATCCAAGTTTCAAAGTTAAAGGTTTAAATTATATATATTTTTATATAAAGGACTAAACTTGTAAAAGTTTATAAACCAGGGGTATATATTGCCAATTTTGAAAACTTATAAAATATTATATTTTTATATTATTTATAAAAATATATATAAATTATTCTAGCTTTTAAAGAAACTTAAAACTATAATGTATCACATTTAGGGAGCTTCATATAAGGGATTTCATTTGGGTATACGTTTTGACGAGTTTGCTGGATTTACAATTTAAAGTGTCCTGGCTCCTCAAACGTTTACTACATGACCTCTGAATTATGATGGCCCGAACAGTGATACAATATTTCCATAATAAATCCAATCAAAGTGATATTTCATTATGACATAAAACATATCCAATCAAACTAAGACTTGACATATTACCCAGGTTGTGTGACGAAGCCGTTACTTTCATTTCATAAAATTTTGCCATCAATCAAATTTCCATGTACTATTAAGGTGAGTTCGTAGCCTCGCATTCAATCATTTAAATGTTTTCATATAAACCCGTGAAGGGGATACATGCTATAAACCATGAATGCAGAAGTATTTTTCTGTATGTTATCCTGATACATTATTGCCTAAGTCCTTACTTTTGCCATTAAGTCCCCACTATCATGAACCGTTAATTACTCGTCGGGGTAAGCGCGAATGCTGTGAATAGATCTATTTGGGACTGGACTCCCCGTTGGTGTACCTATACTGTCGATAACCAATAACACACATTTGAATAACTTTACGAGTGTTTTGGCAAAGATACCCGTTGGGGCAATTATTTGTGATTATTTAACCTAAGGCTTCGGTGTCATGAGCTTAGGGCAATAATATTGTTTTCCATGATAATTGTACATGCATGCAATTATTACAAACTATGGGTGTATAACAACGCAACCCACTATTGAACTTGTATTCAAACTACTTTACTTAAATATATGAATTTCACTCAACCTTTGTGTTGACTTTTTAGCATGTTTATCTCAGGTAACTAAACATCTTATGACACAGAGTGGCACGGACTTGAAGATGGCTAAACTGTTATCATTCAAACTTTATGTTTTCATGTAGATTTTGGGACCTCTGTTTGTAAAAACTCTGATAAAATAATGAATGATAACTTATCTATTAAAAACGTCTCTTTCGAGTCGTTTTCTATGATTATGACTGTTGTACTATGAAATAATACCCCAGATTAGCTTCAGCTGCTATATGTAAAAATGGGGGTGTTATAATACCTCCTTCAATTCATGTTTTAACATTTAATATTAATTTATGTCTTGTTGTTTGATTCTTTATTGTTCTTGCTTTATCTTAATCATTCAATATGTCTTGTTGTTTGATTATTTATTGTTCTTGCTTTATCTTTAACATGCTTGGCTAAACTCCTTATTGTATTCATTTATGATTATATGAAACCTAGAATGTAGATCTTAGTGATGTTGCTTCTTGTGATGAATATGCATGTTAGGCTTTAGAAAACCAACTTTTACCTGTATCGATGTTGATATGTCTAGGGAAACATGATTGTATAGAATGGATACCGTCGGGTAACAGTCTTCATACTACCTTGCCTCTTATATGGTTGATCCACTTTTAATATATTTCAAATGCATTTAATATACTCTTGGGGCCCGAGTAATAGTCTTCATACTACCTTACTTTGTGTTTTGCCTTAACGGAATATTAAGTAGACGGCGGGTTCATGTAATCCGTTCATGACTTAGGAAATACTTACATAGATCATCACAAGTGTGACAAAGCAACAACATTAGGAGAAGCAATCTAGGGAGTAATACATGATTAAATGAATACAATCTTTTTATTATACTCTTATCACCATTAGCATAGTTTATCATTTAGTTTAATAGTTAAAACCAACCAAACCTCTCAAACATATGATTTTACCTGCTTTAATATAAACATAAAAATACAAAAATACTATTCTCTTAACCTCTAGAATTCTGTTAGACCTTGATCAAGCCTTCCCAACCTCTTCCCCAAGAGAACGATAACAACCCCCGAGTCTTGCCTATACTACTACTACAACGGTTAGGTACTCTGCCTAGGGAGTTGTAAAACTTCTTATAGAAGTCCCTTACGACATTCGCATCAAGTTTTTGGCGCCGCTGCATAGGGAATAGTTAGGTTTAGATCATAGTTTAGCTTAGTTCTACTTGCTTGAATCCTTTCAAGTGAGAATTTAATTTCCGCGTATTAGTTCTCTTGTAGTCTATCTTTTCTTTGCGTGATCGTTCGTAATTTCTATTGACTATTCCACTCTTCCTTATGGAGAATGCGAATCCATCTTGTTCTACCTCAAATAAGGAGTTTCTTGATCCTAAGAAAAAGGAAGAAATTGAGTCATGGCTTGAGGATAGTAGGATTGTTAACTCATTAGACGGGTTGGATGAAATAGAATACTTTGATGCCTATTGCACCTTGGAGGAATTAGAATATCATGAGTGGCTCTTAAAATACCCCAAACCATCTTGGGTAAGGGTAAAGATAAGAATCGAAAACTTAAAAAACATTAAGATCTCTTGCATGATTGGTCACTTCCTTAAAAGACAAACTTACAGCGATCTAGAATCACCAATTAACGTTATGTCTAAACAACATTACAGAGAGATCATGATTAATGGGCTAGATTTGAGACAGAAACCATCCAACCCTAGTAAGAACAACAACTTTGTAGGAAGAGTCAGGGGTTTAAAAGTTTTCATAAGAAACTTTACATACGAATGTAATTTCATGATTTTGGAGGATACCACAAGCATTATAGATCACCACCTAGGAGAAGTAGTCATTGGAAAACCATTTGCAAGAAAAACTGGTCTTGTTTATGATCCGGAAGAGGGAACGGTTACTTTTGAAAAAGATAACAAGAAAATCACATTTAAGATGCCTCATAAGATGGAAGCGTTTAACCATATGGACTCTAAGGATGTAAATATCGATTCCATACCACCCTTTGTCCTTGAGAATAACGATGACCGTGGAAAAACCTATTACTCGGATAGTCTAACTTTAGGACCCGAGTACAGAGAAGACGAAAGTATAAGCAAGGAAATTCGACACCTAATGAAATTGGAAAGAAAGGCCAAGAGACACAAATGGGAAGTCATGTAAGGAAGTGTGACTTCGAGTCTAGCTACAAGACTCGTAAATAAAGAAAAATGCTTTTTGGGAGGCAATCCAATATTTACTTTGTCCGCATATCAGGAGTGTCTTGTGCTTTAATTCTATGTTGTTTGTTTTATTATGTTTGAATTAGTTGTAATCATGCTTTGTTTGTTTGGTCTGTTGCTGGTTCAAGTTTTCCTGTTGCTTCTTCAATGTTGCTGCCTTTTGATGTTCAAGTTCAACAATGCTTTTGATGTTCGGTTCCAAGGCTATGAAGACCAATCTGCTTGACACAAGATCTGCTCAATGTTCTATGCTCATCATCATTAGTCTCTTGAAGGTGTTTGTATGAAGAAATCCGGATATGTGCAGAAGTTTCGTGTGTTCAAGTCAAGACTCAAGCAGATTGGATGTTGCTGTAAAGTTCATATTTCAATCCTCAAGGTTCAAGTTTGAAGATCTATCTAGAAACTGGAAATTAACATAGTTAACTTCCAATTTAGGGGAGGATTGTTAGGAATAATTGTAATACTTAGTTTCTACTAGTAGGTATGTAGTTCCTACTGGTAGAGTAGTAGTTCCTACTGGCAGGTATGTAGTTCCTGCTGGTAAGGTTATTATCATAGTTAGTCCTGGTAGGCTAAGTTTAGTTCCTACTAGTAGAATACTTAGTCCTGGTAAAGTCAAATAGTTATTCCAGGATAAGATTTTAGTTAGTTAGAGATGAGGATATGCATGAGCTAAATAAGGAAGATATTCATGCATATCAATCTCACACATTTTTAGTAAATGCTGATTAGGGTTTCTCCACTATAAAGAGAACCTACGGCTTAGGGAAATGGAGCGATCCAGAAAAACACATTTCTCCTTGTTAATTAATAGAAATCCATAGAAGGATCTTTTAGTTTTTATTAGTCTTGTTCTTCTTATTAGTTGTGTCTATATTCCGCGTAGACATTATCTTTTCAAAGCAAGAGTCTCTCTTGTGATTACATAGGTTAATCACCATCCTTAACAGGCAGTAAAGATCTATCTAGAGTGGGATCCAACAAGTGGTATCAGAGCTTGTTGAGAGTCTCTCATAAGAAGAATATTCTTGGATTCAAGATCCTTATAAACCTCACAACCAAACACCTCTGTTTGTAACTTCGTCTTATTTGCATTCAAAGGTATTTTACAACAAAATAAGTGTAGGGGAAATATCCGGTTTTAGAACCAAATTCAAACATTTGAAATAAATTGTTAAGATTAATTCGCGTCAGTTTCGAGTCATATGATTGAATTATTAATTCTCAGGTTGTTTTGCAGCATTTTGTACAGAAAATAACTTATAAAAATGAGTGCAGGAATTTTTTCATCAAAAACGAAAAATGAGTTTTCACAGAGTGTGAAGACGGCGTCACAATTTACCCGCGACGCCGTCACTGTGACACTTGTGACGGGGTCATGATATCCCTGACGGCGTCAATCTCCCAGTTACAGGAAAACTTGAAAATTTTAAGTATTTTTGAAAATAAAACTTATACAACACTTAGAAAGTTGTAAATCTTTTATAAACCTGCAAAACCTTGAGTTTAACAATTCTCTCATTCTATCTTTACTGCTTTATAGAGTCAACCCTAATTTCACACTGTATATTATTACATCGCACATTTTATGCTTGGTGTAGTTGTCTTTGTCTTTGACTACATGTTATATTTGACGAGAAGAAGCTTGGAAGTTCTTAGGAAGTTGCATTGGATGATTCTTGGAGGACGATTTAACCAGTTATCGCATGTTTCTTCTCCATTATTGAGCAAACCAGGGGAGTACTAGTTTCTTTTCCTTGTTTTCTTTTCCTTTTATTTGTTTTTACGGATACTTCTATAAAACATTGGGGACAATGTTCAACTTAAGTGTAGGGGGTAAATATACCTTAGAAACTATTTCTTCATTTGCCATTTGCTTTGTTCTTAAAATGATGGGTAATATATCGAAACATAGCATAAAAAGGTAATTTTGACCAAATTTTGAATTTTTTTATGACACATACCGACAAAAACCGAATATGAATAGCGTCTCATGGATAGGAATGTGTATGATTAGCATAAAAACCCTCAGAATTCCACCCCAAAAATGTGAGGTTCGCCTTTAGATCTTTAGGAATTCGGGAGTCTATTATTGATACCCAAGATAGTTTATACCTTTAGCTTTCTCGAGTTAAGGAGTGAGCAATCATGTGTATCTATTTCGTCGTTAGGGGTGTGTATATGTGGTTTGTCGCCTTTTCTGGAGCATTAAGATCGGTTTAATTTATATAAGTGTACCGATAGTGAATTAAATTCTAGAACTTGTTTTTGTGATGCATTCCGAGACCGCATAGTAAGTATTAGGATTTGCTTGATAAGAAGCATTAGGATTAACCCATGTTTTAAACCTGTAATTGTTATGATGGTCACTCCGATCATATAACTAACCCATACTCTTGCCATGAACTTATTTTTAGTGCAGGATACCCCTAGTACAACCCTTTAAGCCTATCCTTTTTCATAGTTCTTGTAATTTTCTGGTTAAGCCGGACTATTAATGAAGATCATTGTCACCCTTAAACCAATCGTTACACCCAAATCGCCTTAGCCTACCTTGTATGTACTCGCTTTTAGTACATTATTGTATTTAACCCAAGTTAATTATTTAAGTATACGGTTGCTAAGTCCATATCCTTGTAAATATTGTTTTGGGACGATTGGAATTTATAGTAGTATTTATTTCGTAGAAGAATGGGGAAGAAAAGTTAAATCAATACCCCTATATATTTGTTAGATGATTTCCATGTTATTTTGATCTACCTCAAATCGGGCCATTAGATAGATTGTAAATATCGAGTATGTAAAATCTCAAGTGTAGGGGTATGTGTTATAAACCCCAAGTTATGATGTATTATGTTATTAAAAAAGGGAAAAGAAAAAGAAAGAGATTGATTTAGAGTTGTGTAGAGTTTGTATATCTTTGTCCGAGTCTTGGCTTCGCAACCAAACCAGCGTGTATTCGTATAAATAACTAGCTAACCCTTCCACTCCAAATTTACCCAAAACCACCCAAATGTATCCCATCCGTTTCCATTTCCATTACATGTTATCTTACACCTACACTCCATAACCCTTTAAAAAAGACCTCTTATATAGTAATGAATAATGCTTGCGCCTAGCGGTAGAGGTTTGATCCTTTACCAAGACTATGGTAATTTATATGCTATGACAAGTAATGAGTGTTAATTTTCCGTTTCCCTATTATGTTATAATTTATTATACACCCGAGTAAAAGAGAGAATCCTAAACACTTATGTGAGGTGCTAGTATATACTTTATGTGCTTTAATTACGAGGTCTAAATGGTTGTTTTGTAAAATACTTTTAAAGAGTACGTTAAATGACCCTCATATTGCTATTGTCTAGGTAGAAAAGCCCATTTGCTTGAGGACAAGCAAATCCCAAGTGTAGGGGTATTTGGTGATGTGTCATTTTATACACTTTTTCGGGGTCATTTAACCCCCTAAATCGTGCATTTATGCCCAAAATTGGTACTTAATCGTTCCTTTTCAGGTATTTAGCATATGGGAAGCATTTGGAGGAAATACACGTGACTTGGGCTCATTTGAAAAAGAAACGGACAAGATTACAAACCAACACCAAGACTCTTCAAGATTTAAAGTCTTAGTGACTGGAGACGGCATCACCATTCATATATGACGCCGTCACACTTCATCTAGTGACGGCGTCACAACATTTCTTAACGGCGTCAGCCCGCACCGACTCAACTTGGATCTAGAATATTCTACTTTATAACGGCGTCACGATTAAAACGCGACGCCGTCACAATGATATTCTTATAAATATAGACCCGAAATTAGGGTTTTATGTGTGTAACTTTATAGTAAAAAAAGGGGACAAACCCTTGTTCGTTTGGCAGCTTATTAGGACGATTTTAGGGCCTCAAAACCCTATTATACCTCCTTCAATTCATGTTTCAATCTAGTAAGACTATCTTAATCATTCAATATGTCTTGTTGTTTGATTCTTTATTGTTCTTGCTTTATCATTAACATGCTTGGCTAAACTCCTTATTGTATTCATTTATGATTGTATTAAACCTAGAATGTAGATCTTAGTGGTGTTGCTTTTTGTGATGAATATGCATGTTAGGCTTTAGAAAACCAACTTTGTCTGTATCGTTGTTGATATGTCCAGGGAAACATAATTGTGTAGGAAGGATACCATCGGGTAGCAGTCTTCATACTACCTTGCCCCTTATATGGTTGATCCACTTTTAATATATTTCAAATGCGTTTAATATACTCTTGGTGCCCGGGTAATAGTATTCATACTACCTTACTTTGTGTTTTGCCTCAACGGAATATTAAGTAGACGACGGGTTCGTGTAATCCGTTCACGACTTAGGAAATAATTATATAGATCATCACAAGTGTGACAAAGCAACAACACTAGGAGAATCAATCTAGGGAGTAATACATGATTAAATGAATACAATCTTTTTATTATATTGTTATCACCGTTAGCGTAGTTTATCATTTAGTTTAATAGCTAAAACCAACCAAACCTCTCAAACATATGATTTTACCTAATTTAATATAAACATAAAAATACAAAAATACTCTTCTCTCAACCCCTAGAATTTGGTTAGACCATGATCAAGCCTTCCCAACCTATTCCCCTAGAGAGCGATAACAACCCCCGAGTCTTGCCTATACAACTACTATAATGGTTAGGTACTCTGCCTAGGGAGTTGTAAAACTTCTTTTAAAAGTCCATTACGACAACCGCATAACTAACTAAGTAATGGCAAAATCAGTGGGAGTATGTGGTTTAAGTGTAACCCTTGCCCTTTTGTGAGATTTGAATGTTCTAATTTATTCCTTTGACTTTTTGACTTTTATCAGTTTTGTTAGAACAAGTACCGTGTTGACGGTGGTGAATTAATGTGATTGGGGTGTTTTTATGTGCATATGGTTTATAATAATCCTTTTTAGAGGGTTTTATTATGTTGATTATGTTTTAGGAGGGTTGTCCCGTGTATAGCTTGAAATGCCGAAAACGAGTCCTGACACGTCCGTTAATGTTCAAAAAGAGTTTTGGGAAGTTTAACTTGGAAATATGTCGTGTAAATACTCTAAGTTATGGGAAAAGTATTTTTAAAGTGAATAAAAATACTAAGTAACTTCGGGAAATAATTTAAAGTCGTGGTTTTTGAGTTTTAAGTGAAACTGACACAAAACGAAGACTCCCGAGACCCCTAGGATCCTATAATCGGTCGAACCAAGGAGGGGATAAGGAGGAAACTTTTTAGGATCTTAGTACCAAGGGACTTGTAAATATTATTTTTGTTTCCATTCAAACACACATAGTTCATGTTTTGATATCAAAATACTGTTGGTTTCTCTCTTTTTCTCTCCTTGTTGTGTCTGAAATCCACACACACACACACTTAAAATTTTTGTTACTTGATCAAAAACACGAAGACATTGAAGTTTTGGGTTGATTTAAGTAGTCGGGTTATTGTTTAAATTACGTTTGGGTAGTCGGTTCACGTTCGTTCTCGCTTTTCAAAACCCTCTTTGTAAGTTTTCTAAATTTACATTTAACTTGTACTTTTGAGTGTTTAATGATGCATAGAAGCTAGTTGTACGGTGCGTTCGTTAAAAATCGAACACGAAAAATTTACGAAAAGATAATAAGGGTGCGTGTATGGTTTGAACATAAATAAAAAGAGTATGAGGTTTTGTAGTTTTATTGTCGTGGTTGTGATGGTTGAAAAACATTATTTTCTATTTAGCTTATTTTGGATAGTAGCTTGTTTGGCTTATTTATAAGCATTATGGGACATATTTTGGGCTTATTATCTCTCGGCAAAAAGGGAAAAATGCAAGAAAAGAATTTTTGGTTATTTACCTCGTATGTCGTATTTATGTGGACTATTTTGATAGCTTATGGTGATAACCAAATATACTATGTAGCTTATTAGCTTATTTATAAGCTTAATGGTTTAGTTTTGGAGCTTAAAGGCTCATGGCCTAATAAGCCCAATAAGCCGTGGCTTATTGTGGACTTATTGTGGTCCGGGTTATGTTGTTAGCTATTGATTTAGATTTATTTCTATTAATGGACTTTAGTATTGGGCTTAAAATATATTTTATATACGCGAATCTCTTAATGGATCCTTATTAGGCCTTAAGGCCCAATAAGCGAAAACTAGTAGTTTTATGAGTGTTAACGAACTTTTGAAAAGTGGAACATACTTTTGAAATGACATTTAAAGTCGTTTCAATTAAATATGCTTTGATAAGCGTTGCGAGATATGATTTTGGCGTTTTGTCAAAAAGTGGTAAATTATGGAAAATGTTTGAAATTAAGGTTTAAAAACTTTGGGAAACGTTGTATAAACGAACGGGTCATGTCGAAATTTCATAAAAAGTTTACACTTGGAATTTTTACTCAAACCGTGATTTTTCGATAAAATAATAAAATATCATCATTTTAATACGTCGACTAAAAGCCAAAAAATATATTTTTACGAAACTTTCCTAAATTGTTTAGCATAAATAAACGTTTCATTTCTTATAATCTAAATGAGTAATTAATGATAACTAAGAGTACCTGATGTGTCGTTGTGCGTAGGTATTATTTGTTATCAGGTTTTACTATTTATTTTATGCCGACTATACCTAAAAACAACACTTTGATGGGCAGTGTACCCGGTCAAGATGTAGCTTCGTTGGTAAGTAGGGTGTCGATCACTAAGATCAAGAGCGTTAATATCTTAATCTATTAATATTTTAGTTATCTAAGTTAAACCTAAAACTAATGCAAAAGGGGGGGGGGGGTTCAGCCTAAGAGCTGGCACGAGTTTTGGGTCTCCTAAACTACTTTGATGACAATTAACACACACAAGTTGATAAACAAAAGATAAAGAAGCGGTCAAGCCTAATGTAAGGAAAACATACTAACCATGATTAATCTAATTAAAATGCAGGTTTGTTCATTTAGTGCAATGACTGACTTATCTCGAAGTGTCATATCATTCCTAGATTTAGGCGGGACTTCTTCCTAAAACCTAGACACGCTAATTCTGTCACAATTAAACGCATCTGCATAAAGCATCCTTATAAAGCATCCTTATGTTCATTATAATTCATCTTAGAAGGCAATAATGGCGATCTTGTTGGATTCTAGCAAATTGAGACTTTACTAACTTACTACTTACGGTATTTTACATAAGTGGTAGTTCACTATCCAAACTAAGCCAAGGGAATTATAATGTTATTTGTTAGAATCATTCTAGGTCACCTGCTAGTCTAACTTGTTCATTAAACCAAAGGCACTATCTGATATCTAGTTAAGATATAGGCGATATCCTTAGACACGAATTTAGCAGGACTTTATTTGTGATCCCATTAATTCCTCCTATATAAATTACTATATGAGAACCATTCGATATCTAGTTAAGCTACGGGTGATATCCTTAGACACGGAATGAACGAATATTAAAGCACATAAACGAGTATCATGTGATGAACATAATCAACAATCAACGATAAATTAAGCAATCAAGATAAACAAACCAAACATTAAATCTTTATAATCATGGCTAATACCTAAAGGTATTAGCCGATAGTCATTGTAACATTACATAAACTCATAGACGAACGATTATAGTAAAGAAACATTACGCTAACCGAACGCGTATATAGAGTGTAAATGATTACAAGAGTTTTCCTAATGATTGGATCACTTTGCAGGACCTTTTTGGCTTTTTTTCTTCTGAGAATCGAACTTGGTGGTTAAAAGCATACCTAAAGTCTTATTTAGGGTTTGGTATTTATAGACTCTGAAAATTGGTCGATACGGCGTATTGGAACTCAATATGGCGTATCGGGGTTGCTTGGCGTGGGATCCACAAATAAAATATTCCAGAATTTTCTTGAGCTGGTTTGGATACGGCGTATCCGACTTCCTGGATACGGCGTATTGGGCTCCTCCGGTTCGGTGTATTGGACTTCTTGCGCACAGCGTATTGATCTCCCTGGTATGTTGTATTGGGGAATACGGGTACGACGTATTGGTGAATACGGGTACGGCGTATTGCTCTTGAGTTCTTCATGGTATTTGGTGAAGTGCAGACACGGATACGTCACATCTTCCTTGATGGATACGGCGTATTGGATGTCAAGATCAGTAATCTTCATATTTCTTCGTTTAAGCTCCAGAATGCGTGCCTTTCGGTTAATCTTCACCAAGTACTCCATAATTACTGCAATTCTCAAATACAAACGATTAAGTAACAATTCTTTGCAATAATTATACATAACAGGTTAATTACATGGGATAAATGATGTTATAAAATAGACGTTATTTGATGTCATCAAATATCCCCCCACTTGAATTCTACTTGTCCTCAAGTAGCCTTTGGAAGTTTATAAAAACGTATCCCAATGGAATTTTCTGTTTAAGCATTTATTTGATCTATTACAAGTACACAACCAAACACCTCACTAAATGGGAAGATGAAAACACTCAAATCACTCGACTAATCTATGTGGTAACATGTTACTAATTTGTTCAATTGCTCGGTCATGATGAGTATTCTATTATAGGCTTGGCAAGGATACACATCTCCACCACTAGAGCTAAGGAGTAACAAGTTTATAAAGATAAATATGGGTTTTTATGATAAGGTTTAGGGTTGATTACTCTAACTAATCTTTATCGATACCAATATTCTAGGATGGTGACAAAGACCACACATACACACCCGTAACGATGGGATAGACACATGCAACTGCTCACTCCTACCTCGAATAACCTAAGGAGTAGCACTAGTAGAGTAATATAGGGTATGGATCTTCTAACTTTCACCAATAGTAATAAACCAACAAGGCAGCTGAGACATGCATACATGGCCGTAACAACGAAATAGACATGCACGCTCGATCACATCCTCATTCGCGTAAAACCCAAGGTTAATGATTAGGAAAGGGAAGTAAATTGTTGTTAAATAAAAATTATGAAACAAATAGACTATGTCCAAGATATAAGTTGCTAGACACTTTTTCTCCGACCGTTACCATGATAAAGACACAACTATTTACAACGTCTTGATCATAGATAAAAAACAACACCCTAAGTTGGCGTTCCTGTAACGATCAACTTCCAAATCATCCCATACTTTACAAACTTTTACAAGACACGTGGCGATATCTATCACTTTATACAATACTCTACATCGTTGATTTTTAACACGTATCAACGAATAATCGATCCTTTATATGATTCCTTCGGTCTAAGCTCTTGCGATTATCTCCAAACTTTCCTTCTTTTTGTTGCGATTTTTCTAATTTTTTCGATTTTTTTGCTAACACTATACTACGAAACTTAGTGTAATTTACCATCTTCACGATCATAATAATTCTGGATAATTCCTTTGGTAATTCTTTGTTCTTCGGACGTACCAATAATTACGTTGGTAGTAAAAATACATGAGTTTTGACGACATTATACATTCCCATTTGCAATGTGCAAAATCTTCCAACCGTACCAAAGATAGAAAATTGACACAAGACTCGGGAAATACAAACTTTATACTTTAAGCAACTAGCAACTGTAAAATAAACTTAATCTAACAGGGTAGGCTAAGGTGTAACGAAACAAACAATTGGTGTATTTCCTAAAGGATTGGCTCTACGGGTTGTTCTAGGGGGGGTTAACTAACTGATGTAGTTAGTTAATAAGCAACATGTAAAGGCGTTTTAGGTGTAATCCTAAAATTTTCCCAATTTAAACAAGTTACTCCATCTAAATCCATAGTACTCATCATTGCGGTCTCGAGTGATATACCAAGTCAAGTTCTAAAGTCTACTACATCACCGGCACACTCATATTTTGTGGAATTTCGGTAAACATTTGGAAACGGATAAGGTTAAATCCTCACAATATCTAATAAGGGTTATTGTGTGCGGGTTATGTATCAAGTAATTTCACAATAGTATGCCTGAATTTTTTTTAAATTTGAGCATAATTTAAGTATTTTAGTGTGAAAAATAGGACAAGTAAACATTCTAATTCCACCCCCACTTGAATTATACAACGTCCTCGTTGTATAAATAAAACATTAAATACAGGAATTAAAAAGAATTAGAATGAGAAACTCCCATGATATTTTGCTCGGTAGATTCTCCATGTAGGTTTATTGAGCAAGATTGTGTGTTGAACAGCCGTCTTGAAGTTTCAAGACTCCAACACTTCGAGATTTCCATATTTGTAAATTCCCCACCAATCTTCGTCGATATTACTTTCACGAGGTCCTGTGTAAAATAGGAAAAACGTGCATTCCTATCTTGGTATTTCTGGTTAAGTTAAACTAAACTAAACAAACTAAATACGAGTCAGTCTGGTTGTAAAACCCCGTATTTAAGGTCACTACTATTTCTAATCTTATATTTATTTTATAAATTTTGAAGATTTTACTTTTACATTTTAGGCTATGTTTATTAAAATCGTCAAATTTTAAAACTTTCACGAATCTTATATTTGGAATTTAACCGTTATCGATCTAGAAACCAACGAATGCCATATTTTAGCCATGAGAGCTTATTTAATTTATTTTAATAATTTTTCGACTTTTATACGTGTTTGGCCGAAACCGCGTCAAAATTGTATTTTTACAACTGATAACAAATTAATTAAATAAATAGGCCCAAGTTTTTGTGTAGTGTACAAGTTTAAAAAAAATTACACATAATAACCTAAGCCCCCAATAAGGGGGGCTGGTTATAACCCAACCAAAACCAATGACACTAATCATTTTTAGGAAAATATACTAGTTATTATCACCCCTATATAAAGACTTAGATACACCTTCTATATTCATAAAACACACACACACACACGATTTATAAGAAAAAAACCATCGGTATTCCCTTTCCTCCCCCTTCTACTGTTCGACACACAAACTCCAAAAACAACCACTATCACCACTAAAAATCCACCTTAATCATCTCATTCAACTCCAAATCAATCCTACATTAAACCCTAATCATCCCTACATTAACCATTACCCTTCTTTTCTCCTAAAATCAACATGCAAGTATTTTATTAAATCTTGAATTTTAGGGTTTTTATTAACTTTGGTGGTGAAGGAGGCTTCTAAGACTTGATTGGAGTGGTATTGCAAGTATTGGTGTAGCAAAAATCAAATTAGGGTTTGTTCTTGGTCCTTTGGGGGTTTCTGCATCAACATCAAACCTAGAGGGTTTTGATTGGTTTGATTTTGATTTGATCATAATTATGAAGTTTTGATGTATGGGATATGTTTATGAGATTTGATATGGCATTGCATGTGGATATTTAGTGATTAGAATGAGTTTTGATGGGGTTAGAAGTAGGATTATAGGGACTGTTTTAAATCAGTAGCAAAAAGGGGTTGTGATGAATAATTTTTGGCTTGGAGCCTACTGTTAAAATGCATGGATAGGTAGATATATGTCTAAGCTTCATGTGGCTATTTAGATATGGCCATATCTTCTCAGGATGAGTGAGATATGACCGATTTACGAAAACTAGTCAATTCTAAAACATCACTTGGAAAAGGAGTTAAACTCCAGATTTTTACACAAAAAGGTTGGAATAAAAAGATGAGACCTGTATTAGACACATAGAGCTAACACCTCCTTTTTGGACCGTTTGAATTCTATCATAGATTAGGATTTATAGCCGTTTTTGTAAGGGGTTAAAATTCTGGAAATATTCTGGTTTGGATAGGCAGGGGTAAATAAGTCTTTTCACATAGTTTTGAAACCTTTTGATATATGAGGCTTAAATTCTAGAAATATACTCAAAATTATTTTTAGAGGCGAAAATCTCATACTTTTAGCATTTACAGATTAGGAATTAGAGGATCATGAAGTTAGGTTAAATTCAGAATCTGAAAATTTTACATCTAGTCTTGAAATCTAAAACATATAGAAACGCATTGGTTAAACGTGAGTTAAGTCATAATGAAATGCCATGCATATCTTGGAAACATGTCTCGTGATCATGTGATTTATTTTTACGTATTGATTTCTTTATCATACTAAGTCGCGTCACGTCTTCTAGGCGGTGCTTAGAAGTATTTCTCGCTCATCCGAAGACTCATCTAACTTCTGATCTATTTTCTCTTACGGTGAGTTCATAGCCTCGTCTTTACAAATTTAAACGTTTTATTAAACCCTATGAGGGAGATACATGCTAGTTTTATAAATTAAACACAAGTAGTTTTCAGTATGCTGGACCCAAATATATATCTTGATTGCATGAGTAGCATTTGCCAAAAGACCCTAATTTCATGAACCGTCAACTACCTATGATGGGTAGTCACTGTTACAATTAATAGATCTATGGGCTTGACAACCCGGTTCGGTGTTTGGGGATGCATCCACTGCGGGAACACCCAATGTTCGGACATATTGTATCAAAATGTTAGTAGGTATGAGGCAAAGATACCTAACCCGGGGCCAATATTATTATTATTGAATAGATCTTAAATGATCATTATTAGTCGATGGGATCGGTGTCATGAGCTCAATGCAATGTTTCCTAGTAGCTTGGTGTGCAACAAGTTATTTCGAGTGATAAAATAACGCATGTGATGCCTAATTCCTTATTCATAAAAACTCTATGAATTCACTCACATTTCTTCGTTGACTTTTTAACATGTTTTATCTCAATGTAATCCAAGTTGATAGGCTTGGAATGGACGGGTGAAGACAGTGCCTAAAGTTATGAAATTGATGTGTTTTTGTTCCATTCTCTAAAAACTTTTATGTTATTGTCTTTCAAAACTTATGTTATTTTAGTGATGATCTTGTGGACAACTTTGGTACTTTGATGTGAGTCCCAAACTGAATAGATATTTGCAGCCTGCTAAGGGTGATAGCCAACTTGTATAAATACAGATTGACTATAGAGAAACACTGACTATGAATACTTATTATATATGCGGAATCTACACAATAGTATTAAGAAGAATAATGAAAAACTAAACTTTGATTTCTTTAAATCTGCTAATATTTACATATGACTAACTAGACATGAATGATTGTATGAGATGAATCTGTGTGTTATCATTGTCATCTCTCGAATGCGCGTAGGTTCCTTTTATAGACCAAGGATAAACCTTAACAGGCATTACAAAAATGCTAAAAATAATACAATATCGTTTTCCTACAATATCTCATACATATCTCTTAAACGGTACTAAGCTATTTTTACTAACGACTAACTATCTGAACAAGTACATTAACATTTGTATTTTTTTTTCTTACTAACTATAACTACGTATACTAAGTAAATAACTGAACTGTACTAAAGTTAGGAATGTATAATTCCCAACAATATCCTCCCCTAAACAGATCTGTTGAACTTTTTAACTTCATGTTTTTTGGTTTTATCCTTCCTTTAAGTTCTTGGAGGATGAATCCAAACACTTTGTCCAAATCTTGAGTTTGATCTTTTAATAATCTTTGACATCTTTGCTATCCATCTGCAACATCTTCAACAGCAACATCCTTTAAACAACACAAGCACATCTTTCAGCAATAATCCAACTAAGTTGCTTTGTAGTTTTTTGGCAAACTACCTAGCCAAAAACATGTGATTTTCTTTACCAGTACCGTTTGCTCGGGATAGTCAACTCTTTATTGAAAAATATGGTGGGTTAATTACCATACAGTTTTTGGTAAACTGTCAACCATCAACGGAAGTTGAATTTGTCTTTACCAAAGACCGTTTGCTTTAGACTAGCCCTATAGCTTCATATGCCATAACTTGGTGCATTGAGAAAACCACCAAAAGATTTTAGCAAACAAACAGCTTATCAAAAGATTTGAGTATCTATACCAAGAACTGTTTGATCCTGGACTAGCCAACTCTTCACCATGAAGCAAGGTGAGTTGAAAACCCTACAATTTTTGGTAAATTGTCAACCATAAACATATTTGAGAAGTCTTTACCACAAGCCATTTGCTTATGGACTAGCCAGTTCTTATGCCTATTAAGCATGGTAAACTGATGACCGAGTTTTGTTGGTTTTAGCCACACTCAACCCTTCCAATTCCTTCTGCTTACTCTTCATTCAGCTGTTGTTTAATGAATCTTATCAAATTTAATGTAACAGTACTTTCTATCTCAGCTTCTAATCTAAAATCAAGCATCCTTTTCATTAAATCCTTTGAGAGAGAATACCTTCTTTCAACCAACATATGAATGACTGTCCCATCTTCAAGCTCTAATATGTAAACTCCACAAGCTTCATATAATCTCCATGTGACAATCTCCCAATTTTGTTGATTATTCCAGAAGTCACTTTGATCATTTTCTTCTTTTGAGGATTCCATCATTATCTTCAAATCTCCTCAAGAATCAACGTCAAAAAATTCTTCTAGTGGTGACTTCCTAGAACTGGTTCATCACCAAGTCATTAAAATAGTAAAGAAAAAAAATAATAAAAAATAAAAAACAAGTGGAATAACTTGTCTGGCCAAAGATATGAAAGTACCTCTAGAGCATAGGTGAATGCCTAAAGTTCCCATTGGTCTGTAAATAACAAGATAGTCTCCATCTAGTGATGATACCTTATTCAAGCTAGCAATGACAGATTTTCTATCCATTATTTCACGATCAGTGGTACCTTCAAATGTACAATCTTTAGGCACTGTCTATGTTCAATCATCAAGATCAACATCTAGTTGTGTCTTTGCCTTTTTCCTAGCAAGCAGCTTTAATGACCACCTTTTCGCGTCTTATATACAACTTTGCTTTGTCACATCTACCTTAGCATTACCTTTGTTGTGTCTTCTTTCTTATGGAGTTTCTTAGCAACCTTCTTCTTTATCTCTTAGTTCAAAGAGCTTTGCCCTTCACTTCTCCGTAATCTTCTTTCATCCTTAGTTGAACTCAACAGCATGAAACTTCATAAAACCTTTTCACTTCCATATAAGCTTGTATTTCGTCAAAATTTTTATTCTTCAGTCTGAGTGTTTCTTGTTTTCCAACATGTTTCAAGTTAGATCACATCTGATTCCTAAGCCGAGTTCTTGTAGAGGTCTATTCCTTATTGCACAGCTCTTGTTCTGCCAAGAAACCAACTTTGAAGCTGCAATTGTATCATAAGGAATATCTGCTCTCTTACACACAGTGAACTGCTCTCGGTCTCTTCTTCTTGAAAGCCTTAATGCTAAAGTTCATATCAGCTTCCATTCTTGCTTTGATGTCATCAAAGTCGTGTATAAAGCAGCATGTGTTGTTTCTTCGTCAGCTAATCGTTTCCTTCTTCTTCTGTTTCCTAATCCTCTTTTCCTCTTTGCATCTTCTCAACCCTCCTCATCATGTAGAAGCACTTATAACTTCGTTTTAGTTCAAATAATGTCTGCTGTTTTAGTGTCAGATCATCCCTTCAATCTTTTTCTTGCCCTTATCTTTGGGATCAAATCTTTGGAAGAGGCCTTTAAAGTTAAAGTGATCTTGTTGAAGTACCTCTCTTTCAATATTCTCTACAATCCTTATTCAACTCCTTTCCTCTTTTCTCTTAGGAAACTACTTTCTTTGACTAGTTGAAAGAACTTGAGCAATAGTTTCATACATCTCCAAAAGTTGAGGAGTAGTTGAATTGCTGGAGTACACTTCTTCCTTCGTTTGATCAACAGTAACCCTTCATCTGGTCTATCATTACTATCTTTTTCGTGTCAGGTACGAACTTTTTGCATTGTCATACCTTCATTCTTGTCCTGTCGGTACTTATCTTTTTTTCCTTGATCAGTACTTAAGTGCATCTTTATACTAACTCCTTTCTTCCTTTCCCTTCTCTTCATGCACACATATCTTGTTCCCTCCTCCTTTCTTGAGCATCCGCACTCCCTATTGTCAAGTTTCATCATCATCAAGCCATCAAAACCCCCACCACCGTTAATCTTTATGGACCTACATTTAGCCATGGCAATTTCCTCCCCTGATTGGAATACAACTCAAATACAGACTCCTTTTTGCTTCCATTTTTTCTTCAAAGTTTCTTTCCGGCCAATCTTTGCCTTACAAGGATAACACGCTCATCAACTCTACTGTGTGTATAACAGGTTTGGCTTTCTTCTTAAGCTTCTTGATTTGTGCCTTCAAGTGTTAAATTTCTTTGGTTTGATCGGTAACCTGTGTACACAAATAGATACAAAGATCATACACACTTTGGAGTGTCATGCCACCCCCATTCCCTGAAAGGGATCTATCACTAGATGACTGACCTCCTTGATTCCCACCAGAACTCTCTGGAATGGAATCATACTGCAGTGGCAATATTAGTGGGAATTTGATCCCAAGAGGTGCTTTTTGAACTAATACAATGATTCATTGTATGAAAAAGAAATCTCCATTGGGGTGAAAACAAAGCTTTGTTAAATGTTAAAACAGTTAAATCCCCCTCATAACCCATGAGCTGAATAGCAATCCAAATATAGCCGATTTGGTAAGATCTACCCATCGGCAATCATCAAAAAGAAGATCACTTCTTATTGATGCTTCAGAGATAGAAACGGGCTTGCCAGCTACTTTAACAGTAATATACCTAACATTGTTGATTATTTTGGATTTAGTAGACATCCAAAACTGTTCAACAAATGTAGTAGAGACTACTGGACTTACAGTGAGAGTATTGTGAATGGAGCTTCGCGAAAGAAAGTCAACAATCTTATGAAACTCTGCATTTCCATCAGTTTTCTCTAAATAGGCGACCATATTGTGTTTAGGGCACGATTCAAGAACAGCCATGATTAGAGATCATCAGTGAGTGAGAGATTAGGGTTTGAATGAAGGAAAGTAAGTGATAGAGATTACGTGAGTGAACTGTGCAATTGAGATGGGTTTATATAGGTTAAACAAACCTAAGATCAAAGAAACCGTTTCAATTTACACTTTAAACCCTTGGTGGTATTTTCTTCAACGTCTTTATAGCGGTACTTTCTTTGCCCAACGGAAAATTAACTTGCACTGTCGTACTTAACTATTGCCAACCAAAAATAACAATTGGCAATAGTAGTGCTTCAGTATCATCTAAAGCTCTTCCCAATGACTCTCTAAAATCTAAGTAACTCCATGAAAATCACACTTCATATAAACTATATAACAAATCATATTGTCTCCCCTTAACTAATGCAGCTTATGGATTGATCATCCCAATTGTAACAACCAAGAACTGAAACCTGCTAACATCAAATACCTTGGTTAGAAGATCAGCTACATTGTCATCAATGTGTATTTTCAGCACCTGAATAAGTTTCTTCTCATATGCATCCCTTATGAAAGATGGGCCTAATGCAATATCTTTGTTTTTAGGAGTGAAATACTGGATTTCTTTACAATGCATATAAGTACTTCATTATCAATGTAGATCTGTGTGTTCCTAAATTGAACCCATAGTCTAACATTTGTTTTGAATCCATATAAACTTGCCCACGCAGCAATTTGCAGCAGCAACAGAGTCTGCCTTTGTAGTAGAATAGCCATAAATTGTCATCTTGTTGCATTGCCAAGAAATAAATCTCCTACCAAGAAATTGACAACCTCCTGTTGTGGATTTCCTGTCAAGATTTGCTCTAGCATAGTCACTATCTGAATAGGCTTCCAGGTCAAATAAGGACATCCATAGGATACCAAAGGCCCAT
Source organism: Tanacetum coccineum (assembly GCA_026074375.1). NCBI lineage: Eukaryota > Viridiplantae > Streptophyta > Magnoliopsida > Asterales > Asteraceae > Tanacetum > Tanacetum coccineum. The sequence goes on from BQNB010002762.1 coordinate 101,465, forward strand.
TTGGTTTTGCCTTTTAATACCAAAAGATGCTCTTAACTAGCACTTAGATGAAGTCTTTGGATTGACCTGAAACCTATCAACAAGCACAACTGCAAACATAATATCAACCAGAAGCATCAGTACATTAAAGAACCAATCATGGAATCTATAAAGATTACCCTCCACATCACTAAGGTTCCTCATACCTTGACTAAAGGCTTTTGGGTCTCAGTTAGTGATGCCTAGCAGCTTTAACAACTGGCAAAATCACACTATTTCCAGGATTATCTGCCAACATACTTTCCCCCCCCCTGACTTATAAAGACAACCATCTTCTTTCTGTTTGACAGGTAATCCAAGAAAGAAGGTGAGATCTCCCCATATAACTCATCGAAATCTACTCCTTCATTAATGCCTCAGATTCATCACAACAAGATTTCCTTTGTTGAACCAAAAAATGATAGTCATCCACATTAACTTGTACTAAAATGAATATCATGTTTTCCCATCTTAATAAAAATCTTATCAATAGCTTCCTCATCGAAACCATTCTTCACAAGAAAGTAATAAAGTAGCATACCAGGCTCCTGAAGCTTGTGTAAACCATCAGAGAGATTTCCACTACTTGTAAACCTTCTTAGAAACCTTAGGAATCTATAAAACCTGAGTTGAACACATAGACCTCCTCATTAATTTGCCATACATGAAGCACTTTGTTCACATCCCATTTGATAAACTATGAATCCCATGTAAGAACAAAGCTAAAAAGATCCTAATGACTCAATCCAGGCCACAGGACAAAAACCCTCATCATAATCTATCCCCAATCCTCTTGCCTATTCCCTGACATCTAACACTTGCCTATGTCTAACCACATTACACCTCTCTCATCCTTCTTATTTTCATGTAAACACATTTTGTTCCAATTGCCTTCTCTCCCATAAGGCAAATCACGAGATCCAAACTTTTTGAATCTAGAATTTGCATAGTTCTTCCTGCATACATCAACCCAACTTCATCTTCAAGTGCTTCAAATCTTCCTGGGTTCAATTGAATAAGAAACATGCAAATAAACCTATGCTGGAAGTCCTAATATTATGTCTCTCTTATCTCCTGGTGCTTTTGAATATAACTTACAAAAGCAATAGCTCTAGAACTTTTGGTCACTTTGCTTCTTGTTTGAACTGCTGATTGTGGATCTCCAAGAATTAGAGTTAAAGCGGAAGAAAAAGAGTTAATCCTATGTGGAATAGACTGAGCATTCACAACAGGTTCTAAATTTGTGAAGTCAGCCACTACACTCTCATCATCAAAGATGAACGTAAACATACCCATAGTAGGATAGTGCATAAATTTCCTCAAGAGCTGGTATTTCTGAATCATCTTGTCAGATATTGTAGATCATGTAGGATAGTCCATCCATAAGGACGGCAGTACTAACTGGTTGCTAGCAATATTAACCTATGTTAGTACAGCTAGTTAAGCAGCTTCCTACTTGAAGAACAAAATCCTTAGTTTCCTTGGGCAAAACTCCTTTTTTTTGAAGAGCTTCAGCTGCATCATTAGCAACATGTCTTGCCTTTTATTGTCTTTCAGCCAGCCAAAAACTGATCCTCCTTATTACTTGCTTGAAGTCAGGATGTGTAGATCTTCACCTCTTATATAATTTTGAGCTCTTGTCATGTTATGAAGTATAAGAAGACCATATTGGCATTACAAAAGTAATCCGAGTAGATCACCTTCTATTTAGATTCACCTGCATCAACTATTAATCTACTCTACCTTGCATTTGATTAGTCTTCTTGGGGCCTGACAGGTTTGTAGCTTGATTCTCTGATCTCACATGTTGATAATTCATTGAATCAGTTAAATAATCAAGATCAAACAGCCAAGTTGGTCCTTTTCCCTAGCAACTTTGTTGATTTTTTTAAAAGGTTTATGTGCAAAGGTTTTCTTCAACTCTCTGTTTTTATAAAATTGTATACCCAAAGCTTGCTTGTGAGAGAAATACCCAACTAAAAACCCTTCATCTGATTTCCCATCAAACTTGCCCAGGTGGTCAATGGTATTCAAGATGGTCACATGGCACCCAAAAAGCTTAATATACTTATGATTGTATTTTACCATTAGAAGTTCATAAAGGGTCTTTATTTTGAGGTTTGGTCATTAATACCCTATTAAGGACATAACAAGCAGTACTAACTGCTTCAGCCCAAAAAGTGTTAGGTAAAAATGAATCTGCTAGCATAGTTCTAGCAGCAGCCTCATAAGGTCATGTTTCTTTCTTTAGCAACTCTATTTTGTTGTGCGATTCCACAATCCAGTATTCCCTCTTGATCCCTTTTGACCCACAGAATTTAATAAAATCCTTGTTCTTAAATTCTGTACCATTATCACATCTAATAGTTTTAACTTTTTGATTTAATTGGTTCTCAATTTGTATTATAAAGTTCTTAAGGATTCCACTAGTTTCATCCCTAGTTCTTAAGAAGAACACCTAACTAAACCTGCTAACCATCATCAGGTGATAACCAGGCAATAATCTTATGGTTTTAATCTCCTTAACAGATTAGTCCTAATAAATGCCATCGGCAATGCTGTAAGGGCTGACTAATAGAGCTCACTGATTTGGCCTTACAGGAGGCCTTGTGTGGCTTTCTTTTCTGACAAGCAACACAACTATGGTCATTTTGAAAATTCTTTGAAGGTAAACCTCTTATAAGGTTTCCCTTCACAAGTTTGTTTAAGTTTTTAAAGTTAAACAAACCCAACCTCCTATCAATTGTAGATTCACCAATTGTGTCTTTGCAAATTAAACAGGCTTAAACCTCCAGAAGAACATGGTTTTCTAAATTAAAACTGTACATATTGTTTTGTCTGGGGATTCTAAGTAAGACTTGATTTGCATTAGGTAACTTAAATTCAGGAGACAAAACAAGACATTCAGAGTCAGTGAAAAGAACTTTGTTCTTCTTGTCACAGATTTGTGACACAGAAAAGAGATTAAAATGTGTAGTTCTTTCACAAAGCACACATCCTCAAAATCTAACTTTCCCTTGTTTTTATTATAACTTACCATTTTATGTAACCTTACTCCCCGTCCAAAAGGCAACAGGGCCACCATTAAAGTCTTGATATTCAGCAAGGTAGGCCTTGTTTCAAGTCATGTGCCTGGAACATCCACTATCAACAATCCCTTTGTTCTGTAAAGTTATGTGTAGATAATCATGCACATCAAATTAAGGAGATTAGATTCTCTTAGGGACCCAAGCCTGTTTGGGTTTGAGTCTGCCTATGTACATTGAAAAGTACACAATTCTCTAGGTCTTGATACAACCATTGTATTTGAGTTTTTGTGCCATGAAAAATGTCTTTTGGTCTCCAATTACAACCTGTTGAGGGCTTAACAGCAGTTTCCCTTTTTCCCCCAACAACACTAACTGCATTTACCTCAGCAGTATTAACCTTTTGTTTTGAAAAATTTGTTCTAAGTGCTGTTGTGTTATTAAAAGGCCTTCTAAATGGTGAATGAGTTTTATGAAAAACAGTTTTTGGTCTAACTCTATTCACAAAAGGTTTAACAGTACTAATTTTCCTGGCAGCATTAGTTAGTACTGCCTGACTTTTAAAATTATGTCTAGCAGTACTAACATTGTTAGTACCGCTAGCTCTAGCAGTACTAACTGGAATTTTGCCAGTTCTAGTTAGTACTGCTCTAGGAACAAATTGGTTCTTATGATTCACTCTTTGCACATTGTTCCAAACTGGTTTATACCTCCCCAAGTGAACATATCCTTGCCCTTATTTTGTTTTAAGTTCCACCTGTGTTAGCCAACCAGTTTCTCATGAAAATCAACAATCTCTAATAAGAAGACTAAACTCTTCCACATACAAAACATGCTTTTGTAGTAAACCCATATCCCAACCCTTTCTTGTCAACTTTAGGATTTTTACTATGTGTGAATTGATTCTTAACAGTTTCCCTAGGAGTTTTTACTTGCTGGTTAGCAAAACTAGGTGTTTCCTGTTCTTCTGTTGGTAGAGACACATGCTCATCTTCACTATCTGATTCATACTCCTCAATGATAGGAGCATCAGACCAAACCTTAGGTTGACTTACTACTTTGGGTTCATTGACAGCTGGTTTAGGCAATTCATGTGTTTCATCACTACAATTTGAGTCACACGTATCAAAGTCACTGGTTTGGGTTTTAGATTCACTAGGTTGAGACTGTTTTGGACCATATATAAATTGTGAGTAATCTATTTCAATATCAGGTCCAGATGGCATGTAATTCCCTGTCATAGGTAGGGGTACAACATGCATTCCTTCTGTTGTAACAAACCTATCATACACAGGCTGATTTTCTAAATCACTTTCCTTATTCATAAATACACTTTGTAAAACTTTATTTTTGTAACTCAAGATGCCATCATATCTGTAATCCCCATAACCAAGCCCAAATTTATCATTAGCACTTATCTGTGTATTTAGCAGTTTACCAAGATTTTTAGAAGAGTTGAGCCATTTCTCTACTTTAGTTTTTAAATCTTCTTTTTCTTTTTCAGCTTCTGCCAATAGTTTCTTATGGTATGTAAGGACATCAGTTTTATCATCTAAGTCTATTTTCATAAACCTTATCTTTTCCTCATACCAAAGTTGACTTTGTTGATGAGCAACTAATTGTGCTTCTACTTTCTTTAAAGCTTAAGTATATCTTGTAACTCTAATGCTTGCATAACTAGTTTGCTCTTTGGTTTTCATTCATACAAGTTTTTTAATTCAGCATAAGACTCTCTTACATTCTTTGAAACAAGATATTAACCTCCTGTGTCAGGCCTGAACTGTTGCAAGCCATCAAAGCATAATCTTCTTCTTCTTCGAGTGACTGGTCCAATCAACACCTTCTCCCATCAATAGTCACCACAGCATTAGAGTCCTCAGGTTTTACCAGATCTTCCCCAATCTCTTTTATCCTTATTCCCAAGTTCCAAGCATACTCTCCTCTTACTATCCTGATTTCCCTTTGTTTCGCACTCTCTAGCAAAATGCCTCTCTTGTAACAATTAATAACACTCACTTGGTTTTATCAAAACCAACCGGTCTCCTGAGAACAAATTGTAGCTTTCTACCTGTGTTTTTGTAGAACTTTTTTATTCTCATTGAAATCATGGCCACCTGCCATTTCAAGTCCATTTCTTCTAAATCAAACTCATCAAGCTGTTCCAAATCCTCATGATTCAATTGAGGTGTAAACGGGATTTTGATTGAAAGTAGGAGTATATGAAGTTTGTTCATATTGAGTAGATGACCAAAGGATTTGACACACCATAGCGTACTAACAACATTAGTAACTAGCAGTGTTTCTTAGAAACAAATGCCATATTCTATTCTGCGTGCTAGAGGGATGATGCAGTAGAGCCTTAACAATCATTTCTCAAAGACTCGTAAGATTATTATACAGATCAATCAAAGCTGAGACTGTCCACTCCTGGCTTAGTCCTCATGATTAAGGAAACATGAGACCCAGAAAAAAAAAAAACAAAGGTAGAGATCTTAGGAAATTCTGATTGCCAATCCTCATGGAACCCCCTGCACCAGACTCTCTAGTTGACTCAGAAGACTTTGAAAACCTTCATACCTTCATAGTAGTCCCTTTATAGTTTGATACAAGAAACCTTCAAATTGTGCTTTAGAATATACGTTTTATCTTCTTTGAGTCATCATTTCCCCAAATCTAGATTTGATGCTTCCTACATCTCTTAGCATCCAGCATTTATGAAATTTACAAGATATTCTTCTGGTATAGCAATAAGTAAAGTGTCCTTCTTTTCTTTCTCTTGTTTCCCCCCCCCTCCCTGCGTTTTCTTACTTTTTCCCCCCCCCCCTTCTTTCATCTTTTCCTTTTATTCCCCCACTTATCCCCCCCCCACCTTCCCCCCCCCCCTAGTTTATCTCCCTCTTTTTTCCTCCTTTTCTCCGCCATACGATAATACGTTCTTCCCCCCCACTATCCTTCCCCTTCCATTCTTCCTTTCTCCCCCCATTCTTCGTATCGCCCCTTCTTTCTCTTTTCCTCCCCTTCTTCCCCCCCCCCCCCCCTGTACCTTTTCCCTTCCCACCCACCCCCTTCCCCCCTTCTCACCCCTCCCCCTCTATTCACACCCTATCTTATTTTCTACAGATATTTGTGATTTGAAAGCAATTTTAATTTCCGTTCCCCCCCCTCGCCCTGCACTGGCTAAGATTTCTTCGCAAGTCTTTGGAGGAGAATCTTATTTAACCCTTGCGTAGCTGTGTGATTATACAGTTTCCATTTCTATTGGTATAAATCCCAAATAGAAGAGACCGATGGGCTAAATAATTTCCATTTTTATAGCCCATAAAGCATATTCTCCCTTCTTGAGAATAGAAGTTTGATGTTAAAACAGTGTGAGGAGTTTTGTTGGGTTGGTGTTTGGATGTGAATTTATATATATATATATATATATATGTGTGTGTGTGTGTGTGTGTGTGTGTGTGTGTGTGTGTGGTGATTATCCCTATGAAACTTAGAAACTCTCTCAAATAGAAAGCAAATACCGTATCTCCTTCTTCCTCTTTGTTAGACGTCAAGCAGAAAAACCTCCACCAAACCACAATAAAAAAATCCACCAAATCATCTCCATTACACTTAATATTCATCACAACTGAACCCTAACCATTCCCTAACACTAATAAACCCCCATGTATGATTTTCAAGACGTTCTTGATTTTTATTGATTTTGATTTTTGAGGGTTTTGATCTAATTAAAGGGTATTGGTGTAACAAGGGTTAATTATTGAGTGTGTATTCAAGATTGGGTGAAGCAAATCAAAATTTTTGGGTCCTCTCTTGTGCTTGAGGGTTCGGCCGAATACCAAACCAAAAGGGTTTGATATTGTTTGATTTTCTTCTCTTGATTTAGCATTGTAAGCCTCTTGATTTTTTTCTTTTTACATTGTTTGATTTTATATATACTTGCATGTAGGTTGATTGTGTTAAAGAATCCATAGATTAGGATGCATGTTAAGATTTTGGTGTTATTGGCAATTTTGATGATCTAGTAGAAGAAATAAGTTAGTAGTAGGAGTTTGGCGATGTTTGAGTTGATTTTGAAGGGTTTGAAAGTTAACCGATTCGGTCAGAATGTTGGGCGTATAATTCGGCAAATTAGTGATGTTGTAAACTGAGATTTTGTTGTCTAACATGATAGGCGTCGTTCTAATGAACGTTTCGACATAAGTATCAAGGTATAACTCTTAAAAACGAATAAGATATGGTCATTAGAAATTTGGAAATCCAAGTCGTCAAATTCTTCACTTGTCATTTTTATGCAGAATTTTTAGTCACTTTGCAAGTACCATATCTCGGTCGTTCTAAAAGCTTTTCTGGATGTTCCGGTGCCTAAAACAAAATTCGTCGAACCTACTTTCCAATGGTTCAGGCCTCATCGATTTTCAGTACCTATAGGTTAGTCAAAAGTGAATTGGAAAGCAAGTTGTCAAAACTGCGTTCTGGCCCAGAATTTGGGCTGTAAAGATGTAGTGAGCCGGCAGATCAAAACTTAATATTTTTTGATGAAATTTAAACTATAGCATATTCATAATGTGTATGACTTCCCGGAATTTTTCAAGATTTTTTTGTGAGGTTTAGATAGGTCAGATGGTGTCCAACTTTTGAAAAGTCCAGCAGACCCTGTTTTTGGATTGTTGCGTTAGCGTATTTTTGAAAAATGGTTAGAATTGGTTATGGTTTTTGGGGAAGCTACTGAGGTTTACTAACATATACAGGTGGGTAAATATGAAAGGGGAACGTCGGTTGCAACCATTTGGTATCTCTTTAAGTGTGGTTAACGTCTAGTAAAAACTAGTAAAATTTCAGAAAATATAAGTGTAGCATTTTTAGCGATTTTCAATCATGGATTCTTAAACATAGGATATAACTACATGCCGATATATATAAATATGTATCTATTTACTTGTATTATCTTACATCTTATTATACGTGTGAATTTTAATTACGCGCCACTATTATAGGTCGCAATTGATCGTTGGCATTCGTCTTCTTCGTCAAGATTTCTAGAATCACTACTTCTATACACGGTGAGTTCATAGCCTCGCCTTTATAAATTTTAAATGCTTTCTTAAACCCCGCGAGGGAGATGCATGCTATTTTATCAAATTGAACACAAATTATTTTCGGTATGCTGGACCCGAATATATATCTTGATTGCATGAGTAGCATTTGCCAAAAGACCCCAATTTCGTAAATCGTCAACTACCTATGATGGGTAGTCGCTGTTACAATTAATAGATCTATGGGCTTGACAACCCGGTCCGGTGTTTGGGGATGCATCCATTGCGGGAACACCCAATGTTCGGACATATTGTATCGAGATGTTAGTAGGTATGAGGCAAAGATACCTAACAAGGGGGCAATATTATTGAATATTTCTTAAATGATCTTTATTAGTTGATGGGATCGGTGTCACGAGCTCAATCCAATATTTCCTAATAGCTTGTGCGCACGACAAGTTATACGATGATTATTATTAAACTTGTGTTCTAATCTTTATCCATATAAACTCTATGAATTCACTAAACGTTTTCGTTGACTTTTTAGCATGTTTTATCTCAGGTAATCAAGGATGATGACTTGGCATGGACGAGGAGTATTGCGCAAAAGTTTTCATAAACTTGTCTTGTTTCGTTCTTCAAAAACTTTATGTTAATGTCTTTTAAAACTTATGTTGTGATGTTTTGTGGTAACGATCTTGTGGGACAAAATGTATGCTCTGATCTTTATGAATGGAATAATGTTAATATTTTAAAATGTCTCTTTTGAGTCATTCTTTATATTCTTATGTGATTGTGCTATGAATTAACACCCAAATTGTTGGTTCCGCTGCGTGTAAATTTGGGGGTGTTAAAGATTGGTATCAAGAGCCATAAGTTATAGAGAACTAGGTCATTTTTCAGAAAAAAACCTAAACTATAACTTTCTTTCCCTATTTTTCGCGCGCTAAGGCTCTTCGTGTTTCACGTTCAAGTCATACTTCTGATTCCTATTTTAGTAATTATGCACGCTTCGGGTGCATTATTGTTATGTATTTATATGATAAATAATATGATACATACCGAGGTAAATATTGATTGTTAAGCTTTATATTAAAGCTTTTGCATTTTATTTACATATTTGAATAAATCATTATTAAATCATCATATTGATTTTAATGCATTTGCATTCATTTGTATTTTGCATAAATTTTTATCTATATAGTGACCTTATGTATTTATCCTTGCGTGATTTGCAAATTATCATGGCAAATCCTCGACCTCCTGATCTCCTATATACTTCCTTTAGCATCTCTAATAGTATTATATGGATACTGACTTTATAATACTTAATTTTATTTTCCATCTTTTACGCTTATCTTCGGGATTCCATCTACCTATTTACCTTATATCGGTCATTTGACCACTTAGCTTATCGCGTACTTCTTAATTTCTCATTTACTCCCTCAAGCATCAATGCTGGTATTATATAAGGATACCTACATATATGAGCTACTTTCTTCTTGATCTCTTACGATTATCTCCGTGAGTACCACTATCTACTTATATAAATGTAATTTATATAAGTGTCGACTATTTTCGATCACTTACGTCTACTTTGTAGAGTGCCTCTATATTTTTATATGAAGGTTGTCTATATGAATACTAAAGCTTTTCTAAGACATTGTGAATGACACAATGGTCTCGTTTATTTTCAAGATGTTGTGGGTAATACAATGATCCCTAATAATTTCGCAAGTAATTGCTAGTGATGCAATTGTCTCTAAGACTTCTCGTGATTTTGGATAATTCCCTTTTGGATGATATCGAAGTTCGAAAAAGTTTGTCAATTCCATTGGTTATCCCGCTATTCGACTCTGAGTTTGAACTCACCTAATTCTATTTTCAGATTTTCATAGAATTTATTTTCATTATTTTTAGTCGATTTGGTAAAAATTCTCGTTCTAATAATTCACGAGTCGTGCTTAGGATCGTTATCCGTTTAAGCATCCTAAGAAGTTAAAATTCTATATGATGCCTCGTTGGCTCAAAAAATTTTATTTTATAATCCTCGTTTGTTCCCGCGTCTTAGCCGAAATCCATGTTAAAAATTATATACCATTTTGTATACCTTTTAAAACCTTTACTTGTACAAAAATAATACAACAATTTTTAACCAAAATAATAATAATAATAATAAACTAGGCCCATAGCCCCTCCTCTTTGCCGCCCCATCTAAACCCATTCAACACTCAACCCACTTTTATATTTTTCCCAGGCACTCATGATTATGTTTGCATGGGCTTTTAGATAAAAACCCACACTATACATGCCTCTTCAAAACACAGTGAAGCAAGAAGCTAAAAATCTCCCTCCCTCTCTTGCTACTGTCGAACCACAACAAACATAAAAATCCACCATAATTTTTTTTCTACTCCTAATCACTACTACATACTCCTACAATCATCGACATTACTCATATATTAACCTTTATCAATCTTACAAGAGAAAACCACATGCAAGAGGTTTATTAAAAATATTAATTTTCTTAGTTTCTTTGATTTTTGGGTAAAGAATAAGCTTTAAGGGTTGAAGACTAGTGTTTTTACAAGATTTGAGGTTGTTAAAAAAATCAAGGGTTTGGTTATTTAGGTGTGTTTGGGTTTCGGCAAGCACAAGGGAGCAAGAAAGGGTTTTATGTTGATCATCTTCTTTGCATTTACTAGTGTTTGTGAGCATTCTTAAACTCTCTTTGAAGTTATTTTCTTATGATATTGCATGCATCTTATTTTCATACTTTGGAACCCATGTGCGATTATGTTTAGTATATAATTATAGAGAGATTATTGGTTTGAGGTGTTAGTGGAGGGTGATAGGCTAGCTAGGTGGATTTGTGAAGTTGTTGTGTTGAGAAAATAACGTTTGGATGTTTTTTGAAACGGGTCGGTTAATGCAGAAAATTACACAACCCCTTTTGAGTGTCATGAAAATGTTTAAATTAAATTTTGACTAAAGAATATGGTAGAGCTTGTTTCTATGATCGTTTCCATATAAGGATCGTCCCATAACTCCCAAAAATGAAGTTTTTATGGTCAAAAGAAGTTTAGAAATGGTTTCGCAAAAATTCAGCTCATAAGGTAAATAATAGCTTGTTGACAGAATCGTAAATGGGCGTTTTCATCATTTTTCTGTATCGTTTTGGGTCTCGGCTAAAACATGAAAGTTGTACGGAATATCGTTTTGCATAAAAAGTCACGAAATTTGATCTAAAATTGCATAAAAGTGGGGTTTTTACTCAAAACGCAAGTCTACGTTTTAGTTTAAAAAAATTCAGCAACTGTATGGAAAAGTGAGCTGATACAGTTTTTAACTTGAGATTGGGGCCCTTTCTGGTCTGAACTGGCCTTTTGCTAAAACATAAAAGTTGTTTATTTTGACGTTTTAAACAAAAAGTCGCGAGTTTTGATCTAAAAATGCTAGACGATAGGAAAACATAGGGGTAAAAGTTAGTGATTTGTCATTTTGGAAAAATTAAAGTAGTTGCTGATTTTTGTTAAAAAAAATGGGATTTTGAGCGTTTTAGTGTCCGTTTGAGCTTGAAAAACATTAACGAATATTATTAGATGATTAATAAATTATTGGGTGCGACCGGTCACGTTTAAAAATAGTAAGTCTAAATTCGGAAACTTTATATATGTAAGCATAACGTGGAAACAAGGGTAAGTATATAGATAATTGGTGCGTCGGTATTAGCGGGAAACTTAATATTTTACTAGGCAATACAAACATCTTCGAGTATCCGAACGTTCAAAAAATAGTAATTTTCTAAAAATAGAAACTTTCCTAAAATAGTAATTTTATAAAAAGAGATACTTTTCGGAAAAGTGACATAAATTAATTACGAGTGTAATACTATTAATGAGAGCATCTTAATAAATAAATCTAAGACGCACATGTGGATTCTATGGGTGCTTCTTCTATAGTTAATAAACTACAATCGATTCTTTTTAATCATATTTTTCTCCTTTGTGTGAGGTTATCAGATGAATGAAAGGATTTATCTTTGTTGTTTTTTCATCGCCGTGTTTCTTATTTTCTGGCTCATAAGCACCTCATTCTTTTCCTCGTTACTTCGTGTGAATTTGAAGAATCATACCACCAAAAAGTCAACTCCTAAGTTCAGCCGATATCAAACGACTCTCTACGTTTATTTTGTCGATCGAATAACTCCTTACACTAATTTATTTTGAGTGTTGCTATGTTTTAATACCTTTGATGCCTACTTCTATCGACTGTTAATATGATCAATTCGTTCTTTCATTTGCAACGATAAATTCTACAAATGACTCTCTATAGCATCCCAATTCGCAATCTGTTGGAACAAATGACTCTCTATGTTCATTTTCTCTGAATACTTCTACGTTTGTTCGAATATTCTTTATACTTGCTAAGATCTATCGCTTTATAAACAACCATGATGTCATCTTATAAACCTTTTTACTGTTAGCTCATAAACTATTTTACTGATTTTCTATAAACTAAATTATTGTCACCTTATATACTATTTCGCTTTCATTTTATGAATTGTTTTGTTAATTTACAAATCGTTTGGCTAAGACCTTATAAACATTTGCAGAATCATATGATAAACCATTTTGCTACTATACTATAAACCATTTAATATCATCTTATAAACTATTATGTTGTCATCATATGAGCTATTTTGCATTCACTTTATGAACTATTTTATTACATTATAAAACCATTTAATACCATTATATACATAACACTAGTTCAACAAAAACGAGCACTGCATCGTTAGTCCTCAATTATACAAAGCCTGATCACCTATGTATAATTCAGGAAGAACCATGCTATGCCGAGAGTAGTCACCAAATTTTTTATCAAAATCAACTTTTTATTCATATTCCCAAAAAATTGAACATTTCATGCATTAACTATTATTTATTCCATATTCGGTTACTATCCTACTTAATTATTTTATTGAACCCTTCGAACACGTTAGCAAGCTATACAACTTAAACTACCTTGGGAACTCAGTAGAATCCATATCACCTATCCCGTCTTGAACCCGAGGAGACGTTTACCTCATTAAACCTTGTCTTTCTACTAGATGCATTTCGCCTAGTCATCAAGCTACAAATAATCGAGGATCCTGTAAAGATCATGGACCATCAGGTCAAACAACTAAATCAAGGTCGTATCCTCATCTTTTAGCAAGTAAACCAACGACGAGTATGAAGAATCGAGCACCAGGACAGCGCTCCCGTAAGGAGGGGAGGACGTAAAACCCCGTATTTAAGGTCACTACTATTTCTAATCTTATATTTATTTTATAAATTTTGAAGAATTTACTTTTACATTTTAGGCGACTTTTATTAAAATCGTCAAATATTAAAACTTTCACGAATCTTATATTTAGAATTTAACCGTTATCGATCTAGAAACCAACGATTGCCATATTTTAGCCATGAGAGCTTATTTAATTTATTTTAATAATTTTTTGACTTTTATACTTGTTTGGCCGAAACCGCGTCAAAATTGTATTTTTACAGCTGATAACAAGTTAATTAAATAATTAGGCCCAACTTTTTGTGTAGTGTACAAGTTTAAAAAAATTACGCATAATAACCTAAGCCCACAATGGGCTGGTTATCTCAACCGAACAAAACCCATATCCTTAATTTTTTTTATTTAGTCGATACAAACAAGGTGGGAGTATATATATATATATGGCAATTATCCCTATGAAACTTAGAAACTCTCTCAAATAGAAACCAAATACCGTATCTCCTTCTTCCTCTCTGTTAGACGTCAAGCAGAAAAACCTCCACCAAACCACAATAAAAAATCCACCAAATCATCTCCATTACACTTAATATTCATCATAACTAAACCCTAACCATTCCCTAACACTAATAAACCCCCATGTATGATTTTCAAGAAGTTTTTTATTTTTATTGATTTTGATTTTTGAGGGTTTTGATCTAATTCAAGATTGGGTGAAGCAAATCAAAGTTTTTGGGTCTTTTCTTGTGCTTGGGGTTTCGGCCGAATACCAAACCAAAAGGGTTTGATATTGTTTGATTTTCTTCTCTTGATTTAGCATTGTAAGCCTCTTGATTTTTTTCTTTTTACATTGTTTGATTTTATATATACTTGCATGTAGGTTGATTGTATTCAAGAATCCATGGATTAAGATGCATGTTATGATTTTGGTGTTATTGGTAATTTTGATGATCTAGTAGAAGAAATAAGTTGGTAGTAGGAGTTTGGCGATGTTTGAGTTGATTTTGAAGGGTTTGAAAGTTAGATGATTAGGTCAAAATGTTGGGCGTATAATTTGGCAAATTAGTGATGTTGTAAACTTATATTTTGTTGTATAACATGATAGGCGTCGTCCTAATGAACGTTTCGGTATAAGAATCAAGGTATAACTCTTAAAAACGAATAAGATATGGTCATTAGAAATTTGGAAATCCAAGTCGTCAAATTCTGCACTTGTCATTTTTATGCAGAACTTTTATTCACTTTGCGAGTACCATATCTCGGTCGTTCTAAAAGGTTTTCTAGATTTTCTAGTGCCTAAAACTAAATTCGTCGAACCTAATTTCCAATGGTTCAGGCCTCATCGATTTTCAGTACCTACAGGTTAGTCAAAAGTGAATTGCAAAGCAAGTTGTAAAAAACTGCGATTCTGGCGCAGAATTTGGGCTGTAAAGATGTAGTGAGCAGGCGGATCAAAACTTAATATTTTTTGACGAAATTTAAACTATAGCATATTCATAATTTGTATGACTTCCCTAACTTTTTCCAGATTTTTCTATGAGGTCTAGATAGGTCAGATGGTGTCCAACTTTTGCAAAGTCCAGCAGACCCTATTTTGGGATATGTTGCGTTAGCGTATTTTTGAAAAATGGTTAGAATTGGTTATGGTTTTTGGGGAAGCTACTGAGGTTTAATAACATATATAGGTGGGTAAATATGAAAGGGGAACGTCGGTTGCGACTATTTGGTATCTCTTTAAGTGTGGTTAACGTCTAGTAAAAACCAGTAAAATTTCAGAAAATATAAGTATTGCATTTTCAGCGATTTTCAATCATGGATTCTTAAGCATAGGATATTACTACATGCCGATATATATAAATATCTATCTATTTACTCATATTAAGTTACATCTTATTATAAGTGTGAATTTTAATTACGCGCCACTATTATAGGTCGCAGTTGATCGTTGGCATTCGTCTTCTTCATCGAGATTTCTAGAATCACTACTTCTATACACGTTGAGTTCATAGCCTCGCCTTTATAAATTTTAAATGCTTTCTTAATCCCCGAGAGGGAGATGCATGTTATTTTATCAAATTAAACACAAACTGTTTTCGGTATGCTGGACCCAAATATATATCTTGATTGCATGAGTAGCATTTTCCAAAAGACCCCAATTTCATGAATCGTCAACTACCTATGATGGGTAGCTGCTGTTACAATTAATAGATCTATGGGCTTGACAGCCTGGTCTGGTGTTTGGGGAAGCATCCATTGCGGGAACACCCAATGTTCAGACATATTGTATCGAGATGTTAGTAGGTATGAGGCAAAGATACCTAACACGGGGGCAATATTATTGAATATATCTTAATTGATCTTTATTAGTCGATGGGATCGGTGTCACGAGCTCAATGCAATATTTCCTAATAGCTTGTGTGCACGACAAGTTATATGATGATTATTATTATACTTGTGTTATAATCTTTATTCATATAAACTCTATGAATTCACTCAACGTTTTCGTTTACTTTTTAGCATGTTTTATCTCAGGTAATCAAGGATGATGACTTGGCATGGACGAGGAGTATTGCGCAAAAGTTTTCATAAACTTGTCTTGTTCCATTCTTCAAAAACTTTATGTTAATGTCTTTTAAAACTTATGTTGTGATGTTTTGTGGTAACGATCTTGTGGGACAAAATGTATACTCTGATCTTTATGAATGGAACAATGTTAATATTTTAACACTTCTCTTTTGAGTCGTTCTTTATATTCTTATGTGATTGTGCTATGACTTAACACCCAAATTGTTTGTTCCACTGCGTGTAAATTTGGGGGTGTTAAACCGGTGAATACGCCGTATCATGTGCATGAATACATCGTATTGCCAGAACTAACAGTAATGTTTTTAAAGTGCATAAAAAGTATAGACTGATAACGTCCAGATAATCAATACGCCGTAGGGTATGGAGCGGATACGCCGTATTGATATCTGGGAAGACAGACTCGATAAAATAAAATTACATTCCGGGTTGTCTCCCGGGAAGCACTTTTGTTTACAGCGAAGTCTTTCATTTAGACTTTTCTTCAGCTTCACTTTACCTAGCTCTAGTTACCACCATCCTTTGTCCATCATGCAAAATATTTCATGGTATGCTCGGCATGCATCATCGCTTGTTCTTTTCAAATCGTCGTATTCATCTACTTTAACAGCAACATACTCTTCGTCTTGTCCGAATGAATACTTGATCATCTCGAATATTCTCATATTGCGCACCGGCAGTTCATGAGTTTCACATAACTCTTGTCTTTCATCATGAATTTCATTCTCATATTCTATTTCATCATGATCATGGTAGGTACTCTCATGGCTTTCCCATCTTTTCCAACCATCATTGCATGATTCATCATCACTCATTAAGCCTCCATGATAGCTTTATTTCTTAAAGCTTGTTCTTTTAGCTCGCTATCCTTTAAGGCTTCGTAGTATTCATAATCTTGGTAATGGAGCGAGTTTCCAACTATGTAAGCTCCAGGTAAGTTTCCTCCATTACAGTATCCATCATTCTTCTAACTATATGTTGGCTATTCTGAACACCCAGTTTTATAATTGAAGGGCTTACAATAATGCTTAACTGGTGTGGGTTTACCAAACTCCAACGTCAGTCTATGGTTTCTCACCAACCCATGGTACATCTCTATTCTATTCATAGATCCAATCATCCTTATATTATTCATAAGTCTTGAATCCCTCAATGTCCTTAGTAAGTAAGTTTGGATCGATTTGCAAAAGATAGTTGAATTCTTTGAAGGCCTTGTATATAGGCGTCTCAGAATCAAATATATTAGTGTCGATCCTAAAGACTTTAGCAACTTCATCTTCATTGTTAGAAAACTCTTCATCCATGAGCTCAACTTCATCATCTCTTGTAATCTAGTAAATCCATAATGCTTTCTTTGTATAATGATCCATCGTCTTGTAGTTAAATTTTTTTGACCCCAATCATTCAGTAAATGCAACATCAGATGGATCATATCCCATATCATCATTAGCTTCATGCGACACTCGTTGCTCCAAATCATCATCCTTGTTTGAGTCACATGGGATGTTAGCAATTTCAACTTTGATATGTGAATAAATCATCATCCATTCTGCTCATCTGATTAAATTCTTTGTTGAAAACTTCAAGTGATGTGCCGCAAGTGAGCGAAACATGTTTGTCGTTAAGATCCTCAAGTTTCTCGAAATCTCCTTTGATTACCTTAGTCATTCTTAACTGAAAAATAACCATAAAATTATCAGTAGAACCAACAGGAAAAAGGTGTTAATTTTTTTTAAGATTTAAGTTCGAGAGTGGAAAGGAACTTTATCAGATGATCGATATGCCGTATTCAATAGAAGTGAATATGCCGTATTAATCAGTTGAATAAATACGCTGTATTGGACAGAAAGTTAGATACGCCGTATCCGATGGAAGTGGATACGCCATATTGAGTTATCTACCAGAACAATGTATTAGGAAAACAATTAAATTAAACACACAAATATACAAACAAACAATTAAACTAACAAATATACAAAATTTGTAGAAATACAAGAATATACACTAATCTAATTTACACTACTCCTAAGGGTTAGATCTAATCTAATAATCAAAATATAAAATAAAAATCAAGATTAATTTTTACTCCTCGGCAGCGACGCCAAAAACTTGATGTGTCGTTGTGCGTAGGTATTATTTGTTATCAAGTTTTACTATTTATTTTATGCCGACTATACCTAAAAACAACACTTTAACGGGCAGTGTACCCAGTCAAGATGTGGCTTCGTTGGTAAGTAGGGTGTCGATCACTAAGAGTGAGAGCTTTAATATCTTAATCTATCAGTATTTTAGTTATCTAAGTTAAACCTAAAACTAATGCAAAAGGGGGGGGGTTTCAGCTTGAGAGACTGGCACGAGTTTTGGGTTTCCTAAACTACTTTAATGACAATTAACACACACAAGTTGATAAACAGAAGATAAAGAAGCGGTCAAGCATAATGTAAGAAAAATGTACTAACCATGATTAATCTAATTAAAACACAGGTTTGTTCATTTAGTGCAACGACTGACTTATCTCGAAGTGGCATATCATTTCTAGATTTAGGCGGGACTTCTTCCTAAAACCTAGACACGCTAATTCTATCACAATTAAACGCATCTGCATAAAACATCCTTATGTTGATTATAAATCATCTTAGAAGGCAATAATGGTGATCTTATTGGATTCTAGCTCATCGAGACTTTACTAACTTACTGCTTACGGTATTTTACATAAGTGGTAGTTCACTATCCAAACTAAGCCAAGGGAATTAGAACGTTATTTGTTCTAGGTCACCTGCTAGTCTAACTTGTTCACTAAACTAAAGGCACTATCCGATATCTAGTTAAGCTACAGGCGATATACTTAGGCACGGATTTAGCAGGACTTTATTTGTGATCCCATTAATTCTACCTATATAAATTACTATATGAGAACCATCCGATATCTAGTTAAGCTGCGGGCGATATCCTTAGACACAGAATGAATGCTTATTAAAGCACATAAACGAGTATTATGTGATGAACATAATCAACAATCAACAACAAATTAAGCAATCGAGATAAACAATCCAAACATTAAATCTTCATAATCATGGCTAATACCTAAAGGTATTAGCCGATAGTCATTGTAACAATACACAAACTCATAGATGAACGATTATAGTAAAGAAAGATTATGCTAACTGAACACATATATAGAGTGTAAATGATTAAAAGAGTTTTCCTAATGATTGGAGCACTTTGCAGGACCTTCTTGGCTTTTTTTGTCTTCTGGGAATCAAACTTGGTGGTTAAAAGCATACCTAAAGTCGTATTTAGGGTTTGGTATTTATAGACTCTGAAAATTGGTTGATACGGCGTATTGGAACTCAATATGGCCTATCGGGGTTACTTGGCGTGGGATCCACGAATAAAATATTCTAGAATTTTCTTGAGCTGGTTTGGATACGGCGTATCCGACTTCCTGGATACGGCGTATTGGGCTCCTTCGGTTAGGTGTATTGGACCTCTTGGGTATGACGTATTGAGCTCCTCCGGTACGCTGTATTGGGGAATACGGGTATGGCGTATTGGTGAATACGGGTACGGCGTATTGCTCTTGAATTCTTCATGGTATTTGGTGAAGTGTAGGCACAAATACGCCGTATCTTCCTTTATGGATACGACGTATTAGATATGAGGATCAGTAATCTTCATATTTCTTTGTTTAAGGTCCATAATGCGTGCCTTATGGTTAATCTTCACCAAGTACTCCATAATTACTGTAATTCTCAAATACAAACGATTAAGTAATAATTCTTTGCATTATTTATACAAAACGGGTTAATTACATGGGATAAATGTTGCTATAAAATAGACGTTATTTGATGTCATCAGTACCGAATGGATTTACCAAAGTGTGGAAATCGTAAAGGGGGTGAATACGTTTCCATTTAAAAA